>PVJH01007148.1:50023-95556 GCA_004026705.1 Nesogale talazaci | reverse complement strand
GGCAGTAGACAGCAGAGTGTGCGTGTGCTGGTGACTCGGGCTTCGAGGAACGCACGGGTGTCTGGAGGTGGGAAACCCTGCAGCTCTGCGTGATGCTTGGGGTCCTTGGATAGTTGAAATCTAGAGCTGGGAGGAAACTTGAAAAGTTTACTTTCTGATCTCATTCCCTTCGTGATTAATGAATGCTTCGAGTTCAGAAACTGCTTAGTCAATTGGCTGCTTTCTTGAGGTGCAAAACAAAGCACAATGAAGCAGTCAATTTAAAAGAAGGAAAGAAATACCCTAGAATGGCGACATAATGAAGAGGGTGCTAAAAGTCTAACGTGTGGCAAGCCCTTGTCAAATCCAACCCGGTGCTTTACAGCTGTGGAAGCAAATCACTGGTTTTATAGACAACTTCCAATTGTAATTTACCTGGATTTACTTTGACCTATTGACAGCCTACAACATCGCTGGTCATTCTGGATATGTTTCCCTTCTTTCTCACTGGTGAGCAGAGCAAGGCCACCTTCCTCCCCACACACAAAATGGCGTTTCTATCCTGAAACCTATGACTAGTTTATTAAATTTTATGCCAAAAAAGAATTAAAGTTGCAGAGGAAAATAAGTTTGCAAACTAAAGGTCTGTTCTGACTATAAGAGACTACTACTAGTATTTACTGACAAACGAGTCGATACTGCCTCAGAGCGACCCTACAGTGTAGAACTGCCCCCTTTGAATCTCCAAGACTATAACTATTTAAATGAGTTCCTGTCTTTCTAGACTATAAGAGAAGGATTATTAAATTCATCGATAATGAAATGGCTATGTAGAGATGAGCAGGCAACAAGAACTGGTGAATTTGTTTCTACTATGTCAGCATCTCTTGTGCAGATATGGGTAAATTTAAGAGTAAGCATGAGTGAAATAGTGCATATTACTAGTGAGCTGATTAGGAACATGATTATGAAAAGATGGTCATGAAAGAACTAATTCTATAATGGGGAAGGAAGCATCTTAGAATCCTAATTCAAATGGATAAGCTATAAGGGATTTGAACCTATTGTAACTCGGACAAAGTTGAGTAGTTATTCTACTAATACTCTAAATCAGTGTTTCTCAGCCTGTGGGTCACAACCCCTTTGGGAGTTGAACAACTCTTTCACAGGAGTCGCCCAATTCATAACAGTAGCAAAATGACAGTGATGAAGTAGCAACAAAAAATAATGTTATGGTTGGGGGTCACCACAACATGAGGAACTATATGAAAGGGTTGCAGCATGAGGAAGGTTGAGAACCACTGCTTTAAATAAAGAACATTTTCATCGTTACGACGTTGGCTTGAAACTGACTTCAAAGAGTTCAATTCCTTCCCTGGAATTAAGCTCTGATGTCAGTGGGCACTTTGACTGTATGATATGGTAGAGGGCAGCCATTCATTTAATATTATTCCCAGTTACTCTACTATTAAAACCTCACACTTAGAAGTGAAGATTTCCAAAATTTTAATGTAGTCATAGACATATTGCTGTCAAATAAATAAGAAATCCTATTGAAGTCAAAGTATTTCATGTAGTACAAGCATCTTGGTAATCAGAAAAGCAATGAGGTTCACCTGGAAATGTTGGTCTTTGTGGGGTGTAGACCTGGAGATGGAATAAACATGGATGATCCAAGCAGGCTCAACATCTTCACAAGGGACATTATAACTGGAAGAGGGGAGCAGGGGAGAGAACCAAAGAAATCCTAGCAAGAGGGAACAGCAAGAAAACTCAGCTTGAGCTTGCTACCTTTGAAGCTGGAAGAGGTTGGCCAAGAGTCAAAGAATGTTGTGGCCTCTAAAACCGGCAAAAGGCAAGACACAAGATTTTGTCCATTGTTTTCTAGGAGGAACATAACCCTGTGAAACCCACTGAAGGCTTCCGGCTTCCAGATTTGTAAGATAATAGAATCCCCTTTCATTCCTTGACATGACTTAATATCAATGGCCTGGGTGACAATTTGAAAGGATGCAGTGGTGAATTTCCAATGAAGGGTGAGAAATAACATAGAACTACAAGCAAATGGCAAAGTAACAAAGAGTCTTAGTATGTGTGTTTTATATGTTCCCATGGTATGTTAGTCTGAGTAGACTAGAGAAACAAAATTCATAAACACACACATGTATATAAGGGAGAGGTTTATATACAAGAGCAATTGAACATTGAAAAAAATATCCCACACAGTCCAGTCCAAGGACACAAGTCCCATACCAGCCCATCTGCCCGACATCTATCCACAAGTCCTCCTCAGACTCACAAAACACATACAATGACACCAAATGTAGAACCACAAGCCAGTGGGTGGAAAGTCTTTGGATCCAGCGGTGTTGTAAACATCTCAGTGCTGGCAGGAGTCTCCATGTAACTTCTCCAGATCCAGGTTTCTAGCCACATCAGGGTAGAGTCATGTGGTTTCTCCTCAGGGATGTCTCCCAGGAATCCAACTTTGTTAGCGAGTGTCTCCAAGGAAGTGAGAGAGTGTCTTTTGCTTCCAAGAAGGAAGTACCAGTTTTAGACTCCACCCCTACACCCTTAATCCTCAAAGTGACACCAGATTAAGTGACTGTCACATGTGGCTTTAGTCAAAACAAGAGGTGTACCTCTATTAATAACAAGAGATTGAAGACACATATAAATAGGCCTGGTGATCTACCGTCATCCCAAACAAACCACAGCCTTGGGAATTTTCTGAAACATTTGACTCTGCATGTGTGGCATCCCTACAAGTATGAGTCTACACAAAGACAAGTAGCAGCAATAGATAACACTGCGTCATTTTTAAGAGGGAAGAAAATCATCATCTGCTCAAAGTTAATTCTCATGAGATGGAAGTACACCAAACCTCCACTATCCTATCCTTTTTTCAATCTAACACCAGCTGTCCTTCCCGTGGCACCTCTGTTTCTCTTTAATACATTGCAATGACCAGACAGGACTCAGGCCATAATCATGCTCATGGGGCTTATTATGGAAGCTACCGATTAAAAAGGATCAGGATCACTTTGGGACAGGAAAAACTCAACATCCAGTTTTACCATCAGGACAGCTCCTTCACGGTGGCGTCCACAGTCAGGCCGCTGCCACTGGACACTTGTTCTTTTTGTTTGTTTCTTTGTTTCTTTCTGAAACCACTGTAGGGTCGACTGACTGAACCGTGAAACCTGTGAGAGCCAGAACTCCGTGGGACTGTCTTGTTTTTCCCGGTCTCACAAGTTTTCCACATTTTGGTGTTGTCCCCAGGTTTTCACAGCTCTCTGCTTAGTGAAAAGTAGTGGCATTTTCTACTCCCGCAGGTCTTTTGCCTTACACAGTTTCTATCATTCACAAACCTCGTTGTATAAACAAACTTTTTGTTGATTTCAAGCCATGTCCACAGGCCATGACCAGGCCCTTTGTTGGCCCATCATGACTTCATGTGCATACTCTAGAATACATTTAAGGTCACAATAATTAAAGCTCTCAGCAAGAAAGCAGTTTGAACCCACTCCTCTCTCCAAGGGAGAAAGGGGTAGCAGCTTCTGCCCATACAGATTCGCAGCCTGGAGACTCCATGGGGCAGTGCTCCCCTGTCCTACAGGGTCCCTGGGAGTTGAGTGGAGTCCACAACTGTGATGCAGTGTCTTGACCAATTACCAACCACATGTCAGACCACAACCTGCACCAGAAAGAACACCAAGCCTGCATGGTGAATTTCTATTGAAGCCATAAATTCTTTTACTGCTTACTTGCAAAATATCAATCAATTTGGATAAAAGTAACAAGCCCTCTGGGACATAAAAATGAATAAAGTTAATGCCTCAAGCCTTAAGGAAAAATTCTCTTAAGCTAGTTTTCTGAAAACCCCAGGGGAAAAAAACACAAAAAGGGACACATTTCACCACATTTTCTGATGCATCTTGACCCTCCTTATCTAGTTCAACGAGATGTATATTTTGGTTGAAATCACAATGTGTATCATTAAATTAGAAAATTCTATAGATTGCCTTATTTTAAATTTCATTTACTTGGTTAAGTATATATCGATAAGCCCATGTAAATTATCACACAGGTACATTTTAATTTGCTATAAATTTCTAGAAATGTGTGAGAGCTCTGAGCATTTGAAAGCAATTGAAAGGTGTGATTCTATATATCTGTAAGCCTCTGGCATAGTTTTATTACCTAATAGAAACTGTGAGGTGCTGTAATCCACCAGCACTGTCACCTGAAAACTGAAATGAGACAAAGTAAATGCAGTCCAAATTAGACCATTACAACATACAACATGTGCTCTGTTCTTTCTAGTGGTCATTTTTTTTTGTCTCCATTGATATTTAGGAGAAATAAAAAGTTTTGACGTTCTTCCTCCTAAAACGCAAAGGAAAACATGAAGAAGATATTTGCAATTTACCTCAAAACTTCTAAAAAATGAAGCAGCCAATGAACTAAAATGTGTCTGTTTTTAATAACAGGAGAGCGGTACTTCTCCATCTTCATTCAAGAATTCCATTATGAAAAAAGCACCAGGGCCAAGGTGCTGAAGAGTTTATTATCTATCCACACTTTCACTTTCTCTGGAATGTGGAATTCCCAGCGGAATTTATACTATTTCCTGACAGCCCTTAAGCATAAAATTAATATAGAAGGTAAAAGAAAATTTGCTATAGCAATTCAGAGATGATTAGTCTAAGTCATGCCCGTCAGTCATTCTCTCGAAACCAATTAAGCAAAGTACTCACATGTAACACTTTAACATCATAAATTAAAGTTGGCAAAAAGTTTAAATTCTGTCATAAAATTAGCTATTGTAAGTGAAGTAGCTTTGAAAATGTGCCTTAAGAAAATAAATTATATTTATACCCCAGTGGGCAAAATAAAGGGATTTCTTCCTGGGAAACAGCCAAGATGACCTCATTGATCTTTCTTGTCTTCCACTGGGGGTGGGAAGAAAATCATTGCAGCAAAAAGTGTGTGAGATGGTTCATCCTCAAGGGTGTGATAGCAGGACCCTAACCTTGGCAAGACCTTGCAACTAACCCCACACTACATCTTAAAAGCAGATGGACAGCTTGCCATATTATATCCTCTCCTGTGGACTCTTGAACTTGACCCACAGTCATGGTATGGTCAGAAAGAGAAGGAAATAGATACATGGCCCTGGCATATTCTTCTATTAAATCATGTGGGCCCATTTTGCATCATCCCTGAAATTTCCTTGAGGTTGTGGACTGTGTCACATTCTACCAAGATTTCACACAATGAAGAAATGAACAGATATGTGCTCTATGATTCACAGCCATCCAGTTGATTCTGAATAGGATAAGGTAGAACTGTGCCTGTGGGCTTCTGTGACGGTCATATGCTTATGTCAATTTCATTTTTGAAATGTAGGGGTGGAGTCTAGACTGTTAATCTAGCTAGACCAGAGGATGTGCACTGATATAGATAGGAACCGGAAACACAGAGTAACCAGGACAGATGAACTTCTCAGAAACAGTGGTGAAAGTGGCTATACTGGGTAGGTGGAGGGAAAGTGGGGTTGAAAGGGGGAATTGATCACATGGATCAATATATAACCCTGTCCCTGGGGGAGCAGGAAGGCAGATAACAGAAAAGTGGATGAAGAGAGATATTAGACAGTGTAATACATGAAAAAATAATAATTTATAAATTATCAAGGGCTCATGAGGGAGGGGGATGGGGAGGGAGGGGAGGAAATGAAGAGCTGAAACCAAGGCTCAAGTAGAAAGGACATGTTTTGTGAATGATGAAGGCAACAAACGTGCAAATGAACTTGACACGATGGATTTATGAAAGGATTGTGAGAATTGTGTGAGCCCCAGTTAAAAACAAACAACAGAACAAGAGGAGCTCAAGAGTTCCATGGGCTCAAGTAGAAATAAAATGATTTGGAAATGATGATGGCAGCATATAGACAAATATTCTTCGTGCAATTGATGTATGGATTGTTATGAGCTCTAAGAGCCCCAAATAAGATTAATTCATTTTAAAGAACAGTTGTACGAGCCCCCCATAGAATGATTTTTTAAAAGGAAAAAGTAAATAAAGCCCTTCTTTCGCCATGTCTGTACCACCACTCACTTGTGTCAATGAAGAGAAGCATCTCCAAACTCTATGCAATGTTACTATGACACCACTTGTCTCTCAAACTTCACTGCCCATCTTGAGACTTGAGCAGTTTAGACTCTTTAATCTTAATTTATCAGTCACTTCACAAAGCCCAGACCTCCCAGGTACGATTTCATGCCCCAGACTTCTCCCCAAATACACGTGCCCTTCACATTTGTATGTTTCAACGAAAATTGCCACCAATGTCTGATCAGGAACGCTCATTGATTCTGCAGTAAAACTCCCTCTGTCTTTAATGTCTTCAGCTTTACCTGATCTTCCTTGAGAGGTGGCTTCTCATCAGACTCTCAACCTGCTATTTCTCCATTTGCAGTCATCTACAGATCTGGGTCTTTCCCCTCAATTTTGAATTGGCTTCCTTGTTCACTGTCACAATCTCCAGCACTCTATCTGTGTTCAGATGGATTAACCAGAAAAATAAATCCAGTGGCATTCACATATGTATAAGAAAGAGTTTTACATCGAAATGTAATTATAAATCAAGGAAGTATTCCATCCCAGTGCAACTCAGGTCCATAAGTCTGATAGTAGTCCATAAATCCCTCTTCAGACTCCAGCAGTCACATACAATGATGTATGTGATAACAGGAAGATAACAGGTCCATGGTTACAGTGTTGTGTGGCTCAAAGGTCAATGGAAACAAGGCAGGATTCTGGCAGCTTCAGGGATAGTAGGAGTGCGTTCCAGTACAGGGAACAGTTTTCAAGGTCCTTCTCATTAGAGGGTCACAGCCCCAAGGAGAGAGCATCAGGCTGTGACATGATTCACAGGTTAGATTCTACTTGTACACTTTTATGCATCTTCAAGCTGGCATAAAGCTGACTTTCCTCATTCTTGGTCATTTCAATAGGTACCTAAATGGCTCTTGCAATATATTTGAGTTCATCTCCTCAACTGATCTTCTCTTCCATCCTAACCTAGCAACCTTGTTTCTAATAATAGCAATTCATTTCATAAGTCCAATATCAAACACCCCAGTCTCCCATCCTCACCTCTTATTCTTCCAGTATTGTTAAAGGACTTTATTGCAACAACATCCTGAAGGAATTTTTTTTCATACAGTCATTTACAAAATTTTTTTCAATGTCATTTACAAAGATATATTTTTTATAATTCCAAAACTGTCTTAAAGATATCTATACTTTTCCATTCATTTATTCACCATATTCTCGAAGGCTTTTACCTGTCTCCATTCTTTCTCTATTCCCAAGTCCCATCACCACTCTTACTTTTGAAATAATAGCTTCTTGAAATAATGCTTTCAGCATACTTGTCTACTTTTCCTCATTTTCTAATTATAGAAAATGTCCACTTTCCCTAATTTCAGACTCTAATCCCTACAATCAGCTTTACATCTTGATCATAATAGAAACATTTTCTTAAATGTCACTTATTCCTTTACCAAAAATAATGGACTGGTGAAGAGATATGACCCAGAGTGACCCAGTTGCAGTGGCTATAGCTGAGTCTATTAATAAGGGCAAATAGAGAATTGTGTTTCACTGTAGTAGAAAGTGAAAAACCATTTGGAAAACACTTCTAACTATCCCAGTTTTTTCCTTATGCCTCTTTTAATTTATATATTAAGATTAAAATAATCCTGTGAACAGGAAATCAGTCTCATTATCTTAAAACTAGCAGGGACAATGTCAAATTCTCTGGATCCTGACCTTTACATCTACAAAGTTAGGAAGTTAAACTGCATGAGATGGAGTCAGAGAACACCATCCTATTCTGATAGAACCCCTTAGAGTGGGGCTAGATTTGAACCAAATGAAAACATGCTTAGCAATTGAATAATTATTTACTCAAACCTCTTTACCCATTCCTTGTTATACATCAGTGGTTCTCAACTTTTCTAATGCCACGACACTTTAATACAGTTTCTCATGTTATGGTAATGTCCCCAACGATAAAATTATTTTTGTTGCTACTTCATAGCTCTAATTTTACTACTGTTATGAATTGGGCAACCTCTGTGAAGGGGTAGTTTGACCCCCAAAGGAGTGGCGGCTCACAGATTGAGAACTGCTCTTACACATTCAGAACCATTGAGACGGGGCCTTTCTAATATCCTCTTAAATGTTAGGATGGCTAAGGTTTACATCAACTTTGTGTCAGCCTGTTTTACAATATTTGGTACCAGGAATGAGGTAAATGTCTTAGGTTGGGTCTTCTAGAGAATCAAACCCAGTGAAGCGTATCCTCTATATAGGCAGAGAAGTTTATATCAAGGAAATGCCTGACACGGGTGAAGAGGAAGTCCAGTTCCAAGTCTGTAGGTCAGATGGCTGGTTGGGGGTTTCTTGTGTCTAATGTAGCTGTAGGGGATAATGAATCCAAGATTGGCGGGTCAGACAATAGGTTCTGGCTGCAGATCTTAATGAATTCAAGATCAGCAGGTAAGGTAGCAGGCTAATGATGACTCCCAGGATTAGTAAACAATAGAACATGATGCTGGTTCAAGGTCAAAGAACCAGAGGTCAGATAATGAGTCAGATATAGTATCCACACGAAGTAAAAAGCAAACAAGGCCAATGTTATTAAAAGCACGTCACACTCTGAGAACATCTCACCACTGCTGAAATTACATCCTTAACTGCCAACACTGAGAACCCCAGTCAAGTTAACATTAAACCCTCACTATTAACAAATACTGAACTAATGCCAAGTGAGTTGTGCTCTGAGCATATTAGCTGAAATAATGCTTTGTATAATAATATAATATCTATGTTATGGAATACATACTATCTTTCATCTTTTACAATATTAAAACATTCTGTGCTAACAAGTATTTTACATGAATTTATTTTGTCACTCATCTAAAACACCATGTATGCCAAGTTTCTTAGACTAAAGTAATATTCATATATTGATTTATTCAAATAGCCAGTAAGATAGTAGCTAGGAAAGACTTTGAAAAGTAGTCTGAGTTTGTAAGTTGTGCACTTTAGATGTATTTTCTCCACCACATAAACATTTAAAGCACTGCATTAATAGATGTTTCCTTCTCTGAGTTGTAAGATCATTTGAAGAAGAAAAAAGAAAAGAAAAGCCAATTATTTTCTCCTGAGTTCAGAATACAAGAAAAATTTTTTCCATAATCTTCTTTGGACATTTCACTTTGGACTCACATATACCTTCACATACACACATGGATCCAACTTCTAAATTCTAATGCCCCAACTACACAGACAGACATCAAGCAGTTTCCAAGGCAACATTGCTTGAAGGCAATGATCCTATTAAAAAGACCCTTCTGAGAACAAATATCAATTCCTTTCACTATCAGTCCAAAGCATTACATTAGAGCCACTCCTCTTGAAATGAAGAGAACAATCTTCTCTTCACCATCACGGGATAGCAGAAAATGTTCCCCTTAAAAGCATAATTATTCTACAGGGTGACAGTAGTGGGACAGACCATTAGCTCTGGCAGTGAAAATCTTCCAATTCCTTCACAACTCAAAAGTTACTTGAGATGACAAGAGATCTACATATCATGATTATCTTATAATCAGAGAATTAGGCCATGGTGTTGAAAGGGTCTCCAGAGATCTGATACTTCAGCATGCTAAACCTCACTGAGACTTGTTGAGTAGACCTGAGAGTGCCCCTCTGCTAATATTAACCATCAGGACAAAAGTTTATGTCTTAAATTTTTTTTAGTATTTTTCTCATTATAAAACAATAATAAAATTTTTAAAGCATATAAGAAAAAAATTTAATATCCCTACCACTGTCCACATTAGACACATACAGTAGTTCACATATTAGGTGACATTATGTATTAGCTCAGTTGACTAGAAAAATAAATCCAGTGACACTCAGATATGTATGAACGAGAGTTTTATTTCTTGAATTCTACACCAAGAAAGTATTCCAGTCAAATCCAACTCAATTCCATATGCCTGCTACTAGTTCACAAGCCCCTCTCATACTCATATAACCATAAGCACTGATGCAGAGAGATCACAGGTCAGTTGGTGCAGAGGCCTTTGGATCAGAGGTCAATGGAAATATTACAGAACTTAGCCAGTAATCAGGGTGTGTGGCAGGCAGAGGCCGGGAGGGAACCAGGATCTTCTTTATCAGAAAGCCACAGTCCCAAAGATGTAGCATCAGGCTGTGACCTGACTGAGAGGTTTGACTCCACTCCAGCCAGGAATGTCTAGTTGACATTAAACTATCTTATCTACCCCAGTTTGATTAAAAATATATATCTAAAGATAATTTTCTTGTAAATGTTTTCCCTGTGTTACTATGTATGCTAATAAAAAAATTTTAAGGCCACAATAAATTTCAGGTTATCATGCTGGAATGTATTTAGCAAGTATTCCTTTTGAGTATGCTTAGATTGTTTCTGATTTAACTCATGTTAAAAACAATGTACTAGATAGCCTCATATATAAATCTGTACATATATCTGCTTATTGTCTTAGGACAAATGTCCACAAGTGGTAATTCATAGATCACAAAAGCATATTAAGCGTCTTTACATACAGTGACAAAGTATTCCCCAGAAAGGTAATAACAAATGGAAATCTAATACAAGTGAATAATGCTAGATACCAGAAATGGAACTCTGATTATCTGGAGAGGTCCACTCAAAATATTTTGCATACAAATTGTGTTAGTCTGGATAGACTGGAGAAATAAATTCATAAACATGCATATGTGAATAAGAAAGAGATTTATATCCAAGAGCAGTTAAATATTGAGGAAACATCCCAAAGCAATCCAGAGCCATAAGCCTGATATTAGCCCCTATGTCTGATACCAGTCTATGAAGTCCTCTTCTGATGCACAGGCAATGAAGACAAATGCAGGACAAGCACAACCCAGTGCGTACGAAGTTTGGGATCCAGTGGTGATATCAGCATTTCAGAGCTGGCAGAGTCTCCCTGTGGCTTCTCTGGCTTCAGAGGTCTGCTTGCATCCATGCAGCTTGTCCAGCTCAGGGCACTAGGGTAGTTCCATGTGTCTTGTCAGCTACAATGTCTCTCAGGGAGTGACGTCGTGAGAGAGTCTCTCATGCTTTCAAGGGGGAAATACCATTGGATTTCCCAGAATTCTCAGGGGAAGGCCATGCCCACTCTGAGGCCTCATTGGCTGTGATCTGATTGACAGGCTGGACTCCATCCCTACACTCTTAATACTCAAATTGATAAATGATTATATAATTACCACAGTAATAAACAGAATGATTCCTTCACCATTTAAAGGACCAGAAATTAGTTCAATGAGAGATATTATTTTACACTAAAAATAAGAACTAGATTAGTTTTACTAGTAATGTTAATTTATCAATACTGAAACTTGGGGAACATATGGGGAAACTTCACAGTGAGATTCTAACAGCCACCTCTAGTTCTCTTTTAAGAACTCCAAACCAGTGTGGCTAAAGAATTAGTCTCTCTCTGGTTTGGTCTGGACACATCTTCCTAGGGTAAGGGAGCTTCTGTTAGTGCTTAGCTTCACTTTTTCTTTATACATGTCCGTGAGAGGATAAACTGACCCTTAAGCCAAATGCTTGATTTTAAAAGAGCATAAAGCTAACCAGCTGAAAAACTCAGACAGGTAATATCAAGATATAAACCCTGACAATTTCAAGACATTAAGGAGTAATGGGGCCTATAGAAAACTGGAGGGTAGCTGGCTTGCCAAAAGTAATTCAATTTCATTTTTAAAACTATCCATCCAGCCATGCAAAACAGGAGAGGCAAATTTTTCCACAGATTGCAGGTGTATTTTGTTGCTGTTACTCTTTTAGATTATTCTCAGCCTCTGATTACTGTTTAATCAGGGTTGCTTTGGGTGACAAACATGCATTGATGGAAATTGTGGCACAATCGCCCCATGGTGCTTTTTAAAGTACCCATGACACTTCGTTTGGGGTTTGCTTCTAATATCCTTTGCTGTTACCTTGCTGCCTAATGGTGCTCTTCCTTCTCTGGCTTATGAATTTGTTGAAAGTTTTAGTTAATAATAATGGCTGCAAATATTTCCTAAGAACATACTAAATTCAGGTAAACTAACTCTAAATCAAAATTGTAAGGATGAAAGACATTTCTCCATTACTCCCCTCCCCATGGGAGACCAAGTGATATTCCTGTCCAACCATCTTACCCATAAACACACAGTCTATCCTCATTGTAAAAATGATACTAAGAGGGTAAACACACTCTAGTCATTAATTATAATTATAATAATATATCTATATATGGATATAAAGTTTACTGCTAGTACATTGGTTAAAACACTCAGCTACTAACCAAAAAGTCAGTGGTTCAAATGCACTAGCAACTCCACAGGGGCAAGAGATGGCAGTCTGCTTCGATACAGACTGTCATTGTTAAGTACTGTCAACCAACTCATAGCCAGAACAAAACACTGCTTGGCCCTGGGCCATTCTCACAATTATTGTTAGATTTCAGTCCACTGCTACAGTCACTGAGTCAACCCCTGTCATGAAGGGTCTTCCTCTCCTTTCTGAACCTCTCCTTTCCTGAGCATAACATATTTTTCCAGGGTTTGGTTGGTTTTTCCTGATAATATGTTCAAGTAGGTGAGACAAAGTCTCCGTCTCCTTACTTCTAAGGAACATTCTGGTCGTATTTATTCCAACACAGATTTGTTTGCTCTGGTAGCCCACAGTACTCCCACAGGGCAGAACTGACTAGAAGGCAGTAGGTTTGGTTTATTTGGTGCATGTCTCTATGAGGTGCTCCCTGGCCACCAGGTCTTCTGAAACCAACTAGAGAAGGGGAAAAGGAAATGTAGCTGGTTACCCTTGTGCAGCTTGATTTTGAGTTGGTGAAATTGAAGCCCCGAGAGAGTAGAACTCAATTTAAGCCTAATGTGTCGGGGGCAGTAAATGTACTGAGCTCACAGCCAAAAGAATCTCAAGAGGGCTGTTTATTCAGAGAAAGCATATTAATCCATTAAGCTAATGCTTTAACATAAACAGCCAGACTTATTACATTAGCTTCAGTGATCCAAGTGATTTGACCCATTTGAATAAAACAATCTTTGGGGTGAGCATGTAAAAAAGAAAACACAAATGGTCATCAAATTCTATTTATTAGATGTATATGTGTGTAGATAAATGTATTTTTATCTAATATGTACATAGTCCATCTTTTTTATTCAAACGATGCCTGATAGTGTAGCAGATTAAGCATTTGCTGCTAAATGATAGGTCGTCAGTTTGAGCCCAATAGCCTCTCTTTGAGGGAAAGCTAAAGCAGTCTTCTTCTGTAAAAGCTGACACCTAAGAAACCCTGAGGAGCAAATTCCACTCTGTCTTTTTTTTTATCATTTTTTAATAAATAATTTTATTGGGGGCTTACAGCTCTTATAACAATTGTACATCAATTATATCAAGCACATTTATACATATGCTGCCCACATTCATATTTTATAATGTTTTCTGGCCATCTCAAAATGAACTCAAGAGCACACAACAATGTGGTACTGCATATTTGTTACCACATTCACCTTAACATTTACCTGTCTATGCATATTTTATTTTTTAAGATCATTTTATTGGGGGCTCATCCAACTCTTAGCACAATCAATCCATACATTGTATGCAAAGGCTCGTACATGGCTTATCATAATCCATCCATACATATATGGTGCTGAGCACCTTGGCATGCCTGTTGCCATCATCATTCTCAAAACATTTGCTTTTCTACTTGAGCCCTTGACATCAGCTTTTCACCTTTTCCCCTCCCTCCCCAGTCCCCCGACCTCCACCACTCTTTGATATAAATTATTATTATTTTGTCATATCTCACACTGTCTGTTTTCTCCCCCTGCCCACCCCTCCACTGTCCATCCTCCAGATAGGAGGTTATATGTAGCTCCTTGTAATCAGCTCCCCCACCCCACCCCACCTTCCCTCCACCCTTCTGGTTTCTCCCCTCTCACTACTGGTCCTGAGACATTAATCTGACCTGGAGTCCCTGTATTTCCAGTTTTCATTGTACCAGTGTGCATCTTCCAGTCTAGCCAGATTTGTAAGGTAGAATTGGGATCATGATAGTTGGAGGGAAGAAGCTGTTAAGAACTAGAGGAAAGTTATATGTTTCATTGTTACTTCATTGCACCCTGACTGGCATGTCTCCTCCTCAAGACTCTTCTGTAAGGGGCTGTCCAATTGCCCACAAGAGAACCTTGGGTCCCTATTCTCCACTCTGTCTTTTAAGGTGACTCTGGGTCACAGTCCACTCGATGGCAGTGGGTTTGGGGTGAGGTTAAATTCCTAGTCTAGGATTTTATGTTATTCTGAGAATCACAGAACTTTTCTTACTTTGGAAAACCAATCTGACGTGAAAAATAACATTCAACCAAAGAGCTATATTTATGTGAATAAGATGAAGGTTTTATGTATATGTTCAAGAGGGGAAATGTGGTAAAAATGGAAAAAATAACTTGTGAAAGCTTGGGGATCTAACAAAATAATGAAAAGAAATTATATCTTAAATATAATTAGAAAGGTTTGGAGAGTATTGGAATGTGAATAAACCTTTTATGTTTTCCACAAAGTTTGCTGCCTAAATAAATTGGAATACAATTTTTCCTAAATCTTAATAAACCATTCTTGGCAGATGTTAAGTGTATTGGTATAACAGGATCATGCAAAGAAGTTGGTAAATTCTACCCTACTAATAGCACAAGGCCAAACAAATGTGCATGGTTAACAGTGGCAGTTGGAAAGAACGGCTCTATGTGATGTAAAGACCCAGGAATCAAAAGGATCAAGGAAACAAGTGGCATTCATTGGATGAACGGTAGTAACTGTAAGATTGGTACCGTTATAAGATGCTAGTTCAAATGAGCTACAGGAAAGAAATGACAGAGGACCTGTTTTGTTCTCAAAAGCCTATTTTCTCAAGGTTGTTGGTAAAACAATTATTCTTAGGAGCTTATCAAGTAAATGCATCTGTGTCTAGCCTAAGCTAAAAAATTACATACAAGCATTTAGCATGTATTAGTTTGACCCTGTGAGCTGACCTCATTCATGAGATTTCAACTGAGTTGTTGAAAAAATACTTCAACATACCAGCACGCCTTAATTGAACATGGCACATCTTACAGCAGAAGGTACAATGTGGGAAGTAGCATGAAAAATGCAAGTGGAAAAGAGAAATTAACTTAATGCTTTCCAATCTTTCACTCTGCTTCCAGTATTTAACAAGCAACAAGAAATTATCTAGCCACTAACTATTGGTTGCATGGCTCCAAGTCACTCAACCCCCCCCACCCACTTGTTTTGATGTAAATTTTTATGAATGCTGCTTTTATCTTGAATGATTATGAATTTCTAATTATTGCATTATTAATAGAAAATTACAATTTCAAAAAAGAAAATTACAATTCAACTTTGAAACAGATGGTTTCCCTTCCACTCCTCTCCAGTCTCTTTTTATCTTATTGAAACTTCCCCTAAAAGCCAAAAACTATTAATCAGTTGGATGGGTTTTACAATATGCTCGTTATTACTCAAGATGGGATGCCAGTGAAAGCTTCTCTTACTAAGAGGCAATTATTTTGATCTGGAAAAAACTCACAACATGTTTCAGAAACAACATTTACCTAAATGTAAATATTTTCTTCTCTTTTTTTTCCATTAAAATAAAAAGGAATTTGTGCCTTCTGACCTTACCCTGAGGCATTTTAGTAATTAATAATCTGGTCAATATTTATTGGACATTTAAGGAACATGAAGATTATAAATATATATATACATATATTCATGTGTATAGATGTATGAAAGGAGAGTATATCCTTCTTCTGCCTGGAGGAAACTGGTAAGATCTGAATCTGAAAGGTCTTTGTATTACCCCCTTTGAGTACTTTTAGCGTAGTGATTATGCATTGGGTTTCAATCCACAAAGGCAACAGTTCAAAACCACCAGTTACTCCATGGAAGAAAGACAAGGCTTTCTATTCCAGTTACAGTCTGAAAAATCTGCGTCAGTTCTACCCTATCCTATAGGGCCACAGTGAGTCATCATCAACCAGATGCCAGTGAGCGATTTGGTCTCAGCAGTATAAGCCCTGTGACCCTGTTGGGGACTGTGATGAGTAGGTTTGTTATGCCAGCATGGCCACAGAAGATTGGTGGGTCTGTTGTGAAGGCATGGCCAATGAACACATGGGATGAATTGAAGGGCAGAGATAGGAAGGGCTCGGCGAGTCCCGTCCTCTCTCCTACTTCCGGATCTTTGGATCAGAGAGCTGCCTTGTTCGTCCTGTGTCTCGACCTCCAAGCAACACTACCCGTGGGACACCTAATCGTGGACGTGGAGCTGTGAGTTGAGGTTCCTTCAAGCCTTACTTCGCCATGCTTCTGGGATATACATCTCTTGAGCTGGGGACTGTTGGGGATTGTCATCTGGCTGACTGTTGGCGACCTGCTCTGCTGTTTGCTGCCTGTGACCAGAGAGCCTGAATTGCTCTACAGAGGACTTCCCAGCGGCCCTCAAGACTTGAAGGACTGCCAGTCTTCTAGCTGTCTCATGCAAGTGAGTTGCACTGAGCAATTTGTACTGCTTTATAGATAGTTATAGATAGTTAACTATTTCTTTCTTATCTTATATACCTTTCTCTATATATAAATATATAAAGAGAATCACTAATGTCCTGGTTTTATTTCTCTAAGAAAACCCTGCCTGACACAGGGACTCCCGATTCTTTCCTAATTCAGCAGTCATAACCCAGGCACACACTACATGACTGAAGGTCAATACATGTCATCTCAAACCTCAAGCATTATATATCATAATCTTCAAATTTAACCAAGATATAAATATATAAGTATGAACTTTTTAAGGTCTGCTTTGTACATTTTACAGCACTGCTTTATTTCATTATTAATATTCATTTTCTATTTGTGGAAATTGAATCATTTTATTATTTGCAAGCAAAGTCAATCAAAGGTGTGTTCATCTGGGTAGACTAGAGAGGCAAATTCATGGAAACACTCGTGTGTATAAGAAAGAGTTTTATACACAAGAACAACATCCCAACCCAGTCCAATCCAAGGTCATAAGTCTGATACTAGCCCATATGTCCAATACTAGTCTAAAAATTTCTCTTCAGTCTCTAAACATATGTAATGATGCCAAATACAGAACAATCACAAGTCAGTGGGTAGAAACTCTTTGGATCCAGTGACGTCATGAGCATCTCAGCACTGGCAGGAGTCTCTCTCTGGTTTCTCTCGCCTCAGAGGTCTGGTTGCATCCATGTGGCTTGTCCAGCTCAGGGCACTCGGGTAGTCCCATGTGTCTTATAAGCTGCAATATCTCCCAGGGAGTGAACAAAGATAGATAGTGTCTTCTGTCCCCAAGGAGGAATTACCACATTCCTCAGAATTCTCAGGAGAAGGCCATGTGCACACAGAGGTCTCATTGGCTATCTCCAGATTGATAGGCTAGACTCCACCCTACACTCTTGATCCTCAAATTGAACCAGACTAGGTGACTGCCACAATAACTTCTTATAAACTGGCACTAAAGCACTTTAGACGTAGCTGGCAAATTATACATATATTAATCAAACTCCATATTAAGGCAACCATCACTCCTCTTTCAGTTTGTCATATTGTGGTGGCTTGCCTGTTGCCACAATGGTAGAAGGCTCCTGAAAAGCAAGGTTGGGGGAACGTCCTCATGTGTCTGTGGACTTGTTTTCAGGAAAGCCCAGTCCTGGGTCAAGAACATCATGCTTGCTAACATAAAGGAGAGAAAGAGCCTCAATAAGATGGGAGGACACAATGAGCACAACAATGGACTCAAACGTAAGAAGAGTGGCGAGTGTGGCTCAGGATTGGCCAGTGTTTTGTTAGCAGTACACAGGGTCACTATGATTCAGAACTGACTCGCTGGCACTTAACAACAACAAAACAGCCAGGAAGGGCTCTCCTAATGATCCACTTCCACCGATTGGCCAGTGAAAGCTACATGGCTTACAGCAGAGCCCGGGTCCACTGACTTGCGTTGAGTGTGTCATCAAAGGAAATCAACCTTTGGATGAAGACATCGTGTTTAATGAGGCAGGATGCCAGTCAAGACGAGGGATGAATCGTAGGATTCATCAGTAGGATGAATCGGCACAGTGGACACATGATCAAGTTGAACACGATGGCAGTTTTGAGAACACCAGAACACAATACAGCATGTTATTCTGCTTCCCATCAGTTTTCCATGTGTCAGATGAACTCAACAGCAGCTGTGAAGGTAAATAATAGAGAGGCAGTTTTTAATTAGCTTGAAAGATACTTTTGGATGTTTTTTTTCTTAATCAGAAACATGAAAAATATTTTAATAAAACAAAAGTGCATATTTTATATGATAAATTTTTATTTATTTATTTATTTTTATTTACTTTGCTTAACTAATTACACACTACCAAACAAAACACTGGCATTAAATAGTCAGCTAACCTTGGACTTCACCTTATTATTTATTAAAACATGGAGGCATTATGGAATAAAATGAGTATCTGAGTTACACAGTACTGCTATGACAGAAATATCATCAGTATATGACTTTACCAATCAGAAATTCATTCTTTCACATTTTAGGAAGCTAGAAGTCCAAATTTAGGATGCCAGTTCTAGGGAAAGCCTTTCTCTGCCAGCTCTGAGGGAAGGTTCTGGTCTCCTTTCAATATCTGTAGGTCTAGTGTCATTTGGTGATCGACATGAGTCTTGGTAGTAGTCTGCCCCTGAGTTTAGGAGGGTCTGAGTGCAGGAACCCTGGGCCCAAAGAACAACCTCCACTCCTCCGCTCTTCTTTCCCAATGGTGCTGAGATTCATTCCTTTCCACTCATGCTTCCCTTTTTAATGGCACATCTTCTAAGGTAAAGGGTGATGCAGGCCATGACCCAGGGAAATGCTCCTTATAGCAGTGCCTTGAATAAAGATGTTGCCCCTCACACTAATCCTTTTATTGGTTGATCACTTCGTGGAGGTTATTGCATCATTACATAGCTATGCCAAATTGTATCATTACATGACTGGCAAACCATGAGATTCATGGCCTGTCCCAGTTGACACATATTTGGGGCCACATAGTTTAACACATGGCATCGAGCTTCTGTGCTTTCTCAGTTGCAAACAATCTAGAGATTGAAACAGGCTATTTTTCTTAAATCTACAGAAGGATTATTAAGCTTAAGCTATTAGCACACTCTTCAGTGATCCTATGATAGCTAGGAAATATGGATGAGACAGAACTTTGATATGTCTCTCAATATATTTTCTGCATTCTCCTCAGGCAGAAAGTATGGTGGTCTAGCTTAATTCTAGTGTTATAAATACTTAATTCTTACATTTGCTCTTCAAGTCCTTTCCAGGCACTGAGACAGCTCTGCATATATGAAGAATGAAACTAGGATGGAACAGGTATTTATCAAATCAGCATTACTTGTAGTTTTGTTCTGAAATGATGCTGTGATTTTAGTCGAGCTCCTGAAGTCATTTTCCATAATCACTGACATTGGCATAAACAAAGGAAGATGCTAGGTACTAGGTAGGGTAGGTACAAGAAGTCAAACCAGAAACAGAGGCTTGACAGTTTGGAAGGTTAAAGAAAAGCTGTGTCTAGGAAAATTAATCATAAATCAAGAGATAAGGCCCAAATCAAAATATAGTACTTCATTTGAGTGAAGATAATGAGGATAATTGGTTCAAGATGAAAACTGTGACTGGTGTATGATTGTTCTCTGTAACATGGTAAAGGACATTGTGGCTAATGGCCAGGACCCTGTAAGAATGAACAAAACAATACCATTTTATTCTGTTGTCAAGAGGAATCTACTTAAAATTCTGAACAAGAACATGACATGATCTAATATGCATTTTAGAAATCTCACTCTAGTGTCAGCTGATTGATTAAATTAGAAAATTTGGGAAACATGACATAGCAAAGGTGTGAGCTAGGGGACTAGAATTGGGACATGTTTGAACAGTCTTGTGGAAGTAGAATTGAGAGAATTTGGCAAATGATGAACAGTTGAGAGCTTCATAATGGTATTTTTGGATCATACCTAGTTCTGATTGGCTACAAGTAGGCATGGTAGTTCTCTTCAAAGATAGAAAAATTAAATAAGATGCAAGTTTGTATTAAAAGAGAATGCAGTTACTTCTCCTGTAGTAGCCATTGAAGAAGAGCAGCCAAAGCTGTGGGCCACCCTATGGTCATAGACTTATGCAAGAGCCACAAAGTGACTGAAAGCATGAACAAGTCAAGGCACAGCCACTGCCACCTGCGACACATCAAGCACACCATTTTGGGTAGGAAATGATCTGCAATGTGTGCAGTTTTTCCCTACAAGTGCAGAGCCATGGATCTGTTCTAGGTGTCTAAGGACATGCAGGTGCTTAAGTTCATCCAGAAGTAGGTAAGTACACACATCCACCCCAAGAGGAAGAGCTCAGGAGCTGAGCAGCAAGCTGGCTGCCAAGAGGAAGGCAGTTTACAAGAAGGACTGAGCACTATGTCCTACCCCCATATGCCACTGTGTCTTCCCTCATAATAATAAAGCCTTTCCAGAAGAAGAAAAAAAGATACTTTAGCTACATTGGTTTGTTACACTCATTCTTAGCTACATTGGTTTTTATGCTCATTCTTAAGAAGAAATTAGAACTTGCTATTAGATTTTCTGTGTAGTTTCACAAAGGCTTATAAGTATTCACAAATTAATATTACTAGTGATATTCATAAGTTAATAATAGTATTTCTTACGATCCTCCATTGTCTATTGTTTTGTCTTTGGTGTAAATACAAAGGCACTTCGAGAAGCTCAGGGAAAATGGAATCTTGAAACATCGGGAAAGATGGTGGTCAAGTAAGGGTAAGGGTGATTGCATTGGGAACTCTGAGAGTAATTGCTGGGTTGGGGTAGCAGCAGACTGAGTAGAGGGTAGAGAAAGCATGTCTGGACCTTACAGTACCCCTGACTTTATACTGGGATGTGAGCTGACATGGCCAATGACTCTCTTTGGCTTGTCCTACCCATTTGTGATACCAACCTGTGGCATAGCTTGCAGCCCAATACTAACCAGGTCTGGGGATCTGGCCAGCTGGGTCTTCATAGCCCATCCTACAGCTGTGAAAGTCCCAACCCCCTGCAACAAATACCGAGAGAGACTGAGAGGCCATTCAGCTCCAGCAGGCTCAGTCATCATCCATGCTGCATGTTTTACTCAAGAGTCCAAGTCACTCTGCTCTCTGTCTGTACCTGAGAAAAATGTAGAACTAGCCAGCCAGGTCCACACAGCCCAAGACACTGAAACTGACTGGGACTTGACTCTCTGATGGGTCACACCCCTCTGCCAGAAATACCTGTGCAGCCTGATCAGCCTGTGACTGGAGGCCTACGAGAGTGTAGTGTGAGTCCATCATGCAACTGGTCAGCAGGTTGCTTTCACCTGCAGCTAACTCTGCCCCACACACTTGGGGCACCAGTACCACCTGCTGCACATGGCCCCCAGGCACCCCAGCCCAAACCAGAGCCACACTTGCCACACACAGACCTGGCCAGCCTTGTGTCCAGTGCTGTAAGCACCACACATAATGTACTTCTCTGGTGACACCAAAATGTCATGTAAACCACAATTCATGTCAGCAAAAACTACAAGAAAACAAAAGAAACAAGTTGCAATATCTGAAGAGAATCTGAATCAGTGACATATGTAATAGAATAAGCAGACTTTGAACTGCCACAGGAAGAAATCTTCAGAATACTGCTGAGAGCAATCTGAATAAAAGGGAATCAATAAAACATAAAAGGACTAAAAAATGGAGAGTATAGAGTCCAAAACAGAAGGGAAATACAAGAATTAAGGGATGATGCAACAGAAACAAACAAACAAGTAAAAGACCTACCCCCAGACTGTAAGAAGCAGAGAATTGGAATAACAGCCTCAAAAATAGCCAAGCAATGTTCAACAGACATGATGGAAAATAATCAAGATAATTAAAGAAGCTGAAGAAAACCTGAGAGCAATGAGTGAGGCTATGAAAAGAAACAATATTTGAATAATTGGAATACCAGAACAAAACATACGGGATGGGGAAGGGAGGGGGGGAAGACAACAACCAAAATAGCAAGAGAATTCCTGAAAGAAAATTTCTCCAATTTAATAAAAAAGGATCAGACAGGAAGCCACAAATAGCATACTAATGCATATAGTAGTCAAATATATACAACTTTAAGAAAAAGAAGAATATAACAGCAGCTAGTGAAAAAAAAAGACGGCCACCTATGTAGGCATGCAGCTAAGAATATGCTCACACTTACCAGGAGAAACCATGAAGAAGAGGAGAGAATGGAGTAATAATTGTAGACCAAGATTTCTCTGGCCCACCAAACTCTCTTTCAAAATGGAGTGCAGAGAGTTTTCCCAGATCAGAAAAAAATCAGAGAATACATTTAAAAATCACTACAAAAATTACATTCCAACTCATTTTGAACAAAGGACCAACATCCACAGAACACAAACATAAAACCACTGCATAGTGTAGCAGTTTCCAGAAGTCAATGCAATGAATGCACTGCCCAAGACTTCTTTGACCCAATGGTGAAAAGAAGGCAAGAATGAATCCTGCATACATACACAACACACAGCTAAGAGAGAGGGAGGAAAATATCTATCACAAAGGGTACAGGATGGGGCTGAGCCCCGGTGGCATAAGCGGTTGAGTGCGGGACCATAGACCATGGGCTTAGTGGTTCAAATCCAGTGGCAGCTCTCAGGAGCAGCACTGGGTAGTGCCCATGACCACCAGAGGCAATGATGCCCAAAACAAACAAACAAACAAAAAAGGTACAGGATGACAGCAAAGAATCCAAAGATGGATGTAATTACTCTGAACATCAATGGTCTGAACTCATCCATTAAAATGCAAAGGGTAGCAGACTGGATATAAAACAAAACCCATCAATCTGCTACCTGAGAAAGACATCTCAAGCTCACAGACAAAAACAAGTTGAGGATCGAAGAATGGTGGAAAGTGCATTACGTAAAAGGCAACCTAAAAAAGGCAGGAGTTATAATCCTAATCTATGACAAAATCCATCTCAAGGTGGACATATGAAAACTGTATATTGCCTAAGGGATCAATAGGCCAATAGCTTGAGAGCATATTAAGCAGATACGCACCCAACAAGGAACCTGTGAGATTCATCAAGAAAATCCTTCAAAAGATGAAAAAGGAGCTGAGCCCTGGTGGTGCAGCAGTTGTGTGCGGGACTGTGGCCCACAGGGTTGACAGTTCAAATCCAGAAGTTCCTCTCCAGAAGCAAGACCAGGCTTCTGACTCCTACCAGGGCAGTGATGCAAAAGAAAAAAAAAAGATGAAAAAAGGAAATCACATGATCAGCAGTCATAGTAGGAGACTTCAATCCACCACGCTTCCAGAAAGACAGATCAGCAGAAAAGAAGCTCAACAAGGACACTACCACACTAAATTCTGCAATCAGACAACTCGACCTGATAGATATATTCAGAGCGATATCCTCTACTGCAAAAAGAACACACATTCTTGTCAAGTGTTCATGGCACGTTTTCAAAAATAGATCACATACTGGGACACGCATCAAGTCTTAATAAGGTCTAATAAATAGTGGTCACACAGACGTCCTTCTTTGACCACTACAGTATAAAGCAGAAAAATCAACAAAAGGAAGAACAAAAAAACAAGGACAAATACATGGCAGCTAAATAACGTTCTACTTCAAAAGGACTGAGTATTGGCCCAAATTAGAGACAAAATTAAGAAGTTTCTAGAAAATAATGAAAATGAAAATATAGCACCAAAACCAATGGAATACAGCAAGGCAGTGATGACCGGATGCTTGATAGCAATAAATGTACATATGAAGAAGGAGGAGAAACTTAATTGGGATAAAGAATTTCCAATTCTTTATCACAAATGATTCAGCAGAAGGAACAGAGTCAACAGAATAATCCTTCTAATAACAAAAGAATAGGAATTATAAAAATCAGGGTAGAAATAATGAGAGGAAAATTTTTAAAAAACTATGGAAAAATTAGCTCACTAAAAAGCAGAAACAGCAAATCTAACAAAAGAAAGGAAGAAGCAGATATAAATATCCAAGATGAGGAATGAAATGGGGAAAATTTCAGTGGACTCTAATGAAATTAAAAGAAAAATTACACAGGCAAAGGATCGTATTCAATTGGATGAATACAACAACTTGAAAGTCATGGACAAGTATCTAGAAATACAAACCTCCCCCTGATTATCTCATATAGATGGCAAGAGCTGGAACAGACTTATATCAAAAGAAGAAATTGATAAGGTTACCAAGAAACTACCAACTGAAAAAATGCACATACCCAGATGACTTCACAGGAGAATTCTATCAAATATTCTGGAAAGAGTTGACATCAATTATACAAAGCTCTTCCAGAACATATGAAAAGATGGTAAACTCCCAAATATATTCTATGGAGCTAAAATAACACTGATACCAATTCCCAGCAAAGATTCCCATAAAACTAAAGAACTAAAGGCAAATACCCCTAGTGAACTTTGATGCAAGAATCTTTAACAATACTTTTACCAGGGGGAGGTCAGGGAAAGGATGTGGGCAACCAACAAACCCATAGTCAAGGGAACAAGTGATGTAAAATCAATGGTGAATTGGGCATAGAATTTATCAAGTAGGAAAGGAAAAGGAAAAAGAGGAAATAGGCAAAGGACAAAGGACATTGAAAGAAGTCTAAATACAGTCCTTTACATTTGTAAATATGCTTATTATAATGACAAGGAAATACAGCTCTGTACATAGACATTGGGCCTCTACTCAAGTCCTTCTTCAATGCAATAACACTTTGTCTGAATAACTTGGCATTCCACGATGTTTGCCTTCCTGATATAATCACTGAAGATAAAATGGGTGCATAAGCAAATGTGGTGAAGAAAACTGGTGGTGCCTGGCTTTCAGATAATATAGCAAGGTCTTAAAAGCACTTAAAGATAAACAAGCAGTCATCTAGCTGAGAAACACAAAGCCAACATAGAAGCACCCCAGCCTGTGTGATCATGGACTGTCAATGGGATCAGGTATCAAAGACCCAGAACAAGAAAAATCACATCAATGTGAATGATGGGGAGGGCAGAGTGGAGATCCAAAGCCCATCTATAGGTAATTTGACATCCCCTCACAGAAGGGTCACAAGGAAGAGAGAACCAGTCAGGGGACAGAATAGCAATAACAAGACATTTACAACTTTCCCCTAATTCTTTAATGCTTCCCCACTATCATGACCCCAATTCTATCTTATAAACCCACATACACCAAAGTATGTACACTGGTAAAGAGTTTGAAACACAGGGAATCCAGGAGAGATAAACACCTCAGGTCAAGAATGAAAGTGATACCAGGAGGGTAAAGAGAAGGTTGGGGGGGGGGGGGGGCCGGGGGAAGAGGAAACTGGTCACAATGATTGACACCCTGTCCAGGAGAATGAGCAACAGAAAAGTGAGTGAA
Source organism: Nesogale talazaci (assembly GCA_004026705.1). Classification (NCBI taxonomy): domain Eukaryota; kingdom Metazoa; phylum Chordata; class Mammalia; order Afrosoricida; family Tenrecidae; genus Nesogale; species Nesogale talazaci. The sequence goes on along the minus strand of PVJH01007148.1, from coordinate 69,866 downwards.
GGAAGACAGTGGTTGGTGTAAGACAAAAAGAAATGATAATTTATAAATCATCAAGGGTTTATGAAGAAATGGAGAGGAGGGGAATGAGAAGATGATACCAAGAGCTAAAGTAGAAAGAAAATGTTTTTAAAATGATGATGATAACATATGTGCAAATGTGTTTGACACTGTGGATGTATGTATGAATCGTGATAAGAGTTGTAAGAGCCCCCAATAGAATGATATAAATAAGTATACACCAAGAAAAAAAATTTTTGTCTTATCTTGACCAATAAACAAAAGATTTTATTAAGTCCATCATGACAAGTGGGATTCACACCAGGGATACAGGGATGGTTCAGCATCCAAAAAACCATCAGCATTATCCTCCACATTGAAAAGAACCATGTGATAATACCAACAGATGCAGAAAAACTATTTGATAGCATGCAACTTCCATTCCTAATTAAGAGACTCAAGAAGGCAGGATTTGAAGGAAATTACCTCAATATAATAAAAGCCATATCTGAAAACCAAAAGCCAGCCTTACAATCAATGGAGAAAAAAACATTACAACTGAAAAAGGGGATCAGACAAGGATGCCCTTTTATCCACTTTTAAAACATTCAGGTGGTCCTAGCTCAGCTGTTCTCAGCCTGTGGATTGCATGCAACCCCTTTGGGGGTCAGGTGATACTTTCACAGGGGTCACCAGATTCATAGCAGTAGCAAAATTACGGTTATGAAGTAGCAACAAAAATAATTTTATTGTTATCAAGCCACGAGGAACTGTATTACAGAGTCATGGCATGAGGAAAGTTGAGAACCGCTGTCCTAGCTAATAACATAAGGCAACAGAAGGAGATCAAAGGTGCATGTATGGGGAAAGAAGAAGTCATTGTTATTTGCAGATGATTTTATTTTATATATTGAGAATCCCAAAGGCTCCACAATAGGAATGGCGAAAGAGATAGAGAAATATGGTAGAGTGACAGGACACAAGATCAATAAGCAGAGGTCAATCAAATTTCCACAACTGATGGGATTACAGAAGATATCACAATGTGAGAAAGACTACAGATCAAAACAACTACGCAATACCACTTATCATCCACTAAGTTAGCCCAATTCCAAAAAACCCTAGAAAGCAACAAATGTTGGCAGGTATGGGTGTAGTCAGATAGAAACGTTTATTTACTGTTGGTGGTCATTTAGATATGTACAGCCACTGTGGAAAGTAAACTGGCAATACCAAAAACAGATAGAAATTGGATTACCATATGATCCAGCTATTCCACCACTGGGCATATACTCATAAGAAATAAGAAAAAGACACAAGCAGACATCTGTTCACCAATGCTAGTTGCTGCACAGTTCGCAATCACAAAAAAATTGCAACAGCTTAAATTTCCATCAATAGATGAAGTTATTTTAAAATGCTGGTATATACATACAATGGAATACAATGCATCCCTGAAAAAATAGTGATGAAGCACCTCATCCCATGAAAAGAGTTGGGGGACATAATGCAGCATGCAGTTAGTCAAGCCCAAAAAGTCAAGTACAACATGGATCCACTGATGTAAGTGAAAACAGCAGAATGGGTATGAGGAAAACCGCTCACAACACACAGTTCTTGGACTTAGGACCAGCTATTCTTGCATGAGTCAGACCAAGCTCAATCCTTCATATGTCTTCAAAAACTGATGCAGATAGCATGTGTGCTGAAGGCAACTTTCCCCCCTTCTCATTTTTCTTTAAAGCCCACAGACTAGCTGGGGAAGAAAAACAATAGCAATGAGGGTCTGTGCAGTAACCCACGGGGAGGGTATTGTTTTTGTCTTCATAGGAAAGGGAGAGTGAGAGTAGTCCTCATTCTATAGTGCCAATCCTTAAGGGCGAGCCGCAGCTAGAGATGTGACATTCTATCCCTAGATGACAGTGATGCAGAGAACATCCCTGAAGATATGGTTAAGGGAGAGAGGTCATTTTAACCTTGCCACATACGGGAAAACCAAGACCATTAATGGGAGTGAAGCCATGACGTCTCTGAGGATTGTAGACTACTGACTCAAGAGGCAACACTTGACACCTCCACATGAACTGGTTGGGGTGTGCTCACAAGGAGACAATGCTGAAAGACTAAAGGCATAATAGAAGGGGTAGGGGGAGTAAACCCTATCCCTAACCACAGGAATAGCATTAGGGACTTTAAGGATACTCACCTTTAGAACACAAATGCTGAAGCCTAAAAGGGAGTATGTATTGGTAGATAAGAAGGACCTGGGATATGTACTCCTGAAAGAAAGAGGGACTAGGCTGATTTATAACATATCCTTCTTTCTCTTTAACAAAGAGATATTCATCTGCTTTATGTCCGGATCTCTGTTAGACTGGTGACTATCTGTATGTTGTTTTCTTTCTGTGTGTGTGTGTGTGTTACAAGATAGGCAGGATAGATGATCTTAGAGCGAGAGAGACTGATCTGATGGTTCCTGTGAGCCATGGGAAGGGAAGAGGATGGGAGAAGTGAACAGTGAGCCAAAAGTGACAGGTTCAGGGGAAGAGTGTTTTAAAACTGATGAGAGGCTGAGCCCCGGTGGCATAGTGGCTGTGCATGGGACTGCGGCCCACTGGGATGGAGGTTCAATTCCAGCTCCCAGGAGCAAAGGTTGGGCCTCCTACTCCCACCACCTGAGGGCAGTGATGCCTAAAAAAAAAAAAACTGATGAGAAAAGTGTAGCTTTGCAGGTCATGTTTAATCAACCAAATTGTATCTGAGAGGAGCTACTGAGAAGTGAATGATGGGTAAACATGATAGCGGTGCAGGAGAAGGAAAGAAAAAGAAAAAGAGGAATGAAGAAAAACATGCAAATATATAAATATTTGTAAATTTATCTATATATGTCATACATGTAAATGCAACAAGGAAGCAGATGGACTTTGAAATTCTACCTAAATCTTATCTCAGTACAAGAACAGTTTGTTCAATTATTATGGCATTGTGTGATACCTTTCTGACACAATCGCTGAAGACAAAATGGGTGCATAAGTAAACGTGGTGAGGAAAGCTGATGATGCCCAGCTATTAAAAGATATAGCATGTGGGAGCTTAACAGTTTGTAGTTAAACAAATGGTCGTCTAGCAGGGAAGCAACAAACCCCACATGGAAGAAGCATACCAGCCTGAGTGATCTTGAGGTGTTGACAGGGAAAAGGTATCAGAAGTTCAAACACAAGCAAACAAATCAGTGTGAAGGGGTGTGGATGTATGGAGACCCCAAACCCATCTGTAAGATAATTGGAAATTCCCTCTCAGAAGGGATGATAAACCCAGGATGCAATATAGCATTCATGAACCACATCACTATCCTTTCGTTCTTTAATATTTTCTATCTTTTCTACTATTTTTGTTTTACCTTCTTAACCATGCTAGATTTACATCGTTCTTTTGTATATTTAAGATATTTTCATAAGGAAATCCAAGGTAAACAATCTTCAGAGTCACTAACAGAAGTAATGTTTCACTGAAAGAAGAGAATGAAAGTGGGGAAGGGGAAAATAGGGAACTGATAGCATTGATGACTGTATAACCTCACTCAATGGAAGTGAACAACAGAATTTTACATAAACAGTTATATTATATGTGTAAGATATTGTGAAAAAGATATAGAAAAGGGTTCCTGGGGAATAGGGTAGGGGTGGGAGGGGATAAAAGGGTATTGAAATCAAGAAGTAAGAAACTGCTTTAAAATGGATTGTGGTGGCAAGTGTACAATATTGCTTGAGCTGATGAAACTATGTGTAGCTATGATATTCATAAGAGCTTCCAATAAAAGGATATTTAAAAAAAGACAGGCCCAAAAGACTGATGAAAACTCTCCTAACCTGCTGCCCAGAGAGAGTCATCAAACCCAAAGTCACTCCTGGACAAATCGCAGTTTCACTCACAAAACCATGAGCATCACACAGATTTCCTCTGCAGCAGGAAAAAATCACCTCTGCAGGATCAAATAGCCAGAAATGACTTGAAAGCAAAGGTACAAGGGGACAGGGAAACCAGACTAAAGGAAACCGAAAAAACAGAACAGAAATAGGTTAATGGAGGTATGTCATGAAGAGTGTAACCAGAGTCAGGGAACAATCGGTACACAAATCGCTGAAGAGAAACTTAACTCTCACTGAAAACACAATAAAATATTAGTTTCAAAAACAAGCTTAAAAAATATTTTAAAGAAATGGAACTTTTCTAAAGCCCCTCATGTAATTCTTCTCCTCCTTCTTCTTCTTCTTTTTCTTCTTCTTCTTCCTACTTCTTATTAAGCCAGTTTCTAGCCCTTTAAGAGAAGAGTCTCTCTGGTGTGGATACAATTCATCTGGGAGAAGTTTGATGAACAATTACATCATCATTTCTGGTGTCTATTCACTAGTGGACCATCCTCTAATGGTGAACTTTCAATTGTAATTAGTTTTCTTGGGAATACTTTGATCAAACATATCAAAAGTCTTAATCCACTTGTATTCTATGTTCTATCAATTGACCTTCTTGGAATGTCTCCTAGGAAATGAACAGAGAATGTACATAATGATTTATGTAGGATGATGTCTAGCACTCTACTCATTATGAACATGAAAATCTAAGGACTCTGTGGAGATGATTTGCAAGCAACAGGAAGTAGCTGATCCTCTGTTAAAACAAAAATACTAATTATCCCCTTCCCAGTATATATGTCAATCCAGATTCCAGTTCCTTGTTTTTTCTTTAATCCCCCATCTTCCCACCCTCTACCACACTCAAGTCTCAATCCTATTCTTGCCTTCATGCTGCCGCATGCCTACGTCATAGGTGCTCTAGCTCTGTTCTTTACTCCCTTATCTTCACAGCTCTGGTCTTCCCTGGACAATAACAGTTAATCTGCTACTCAAGTGCACATGACCAACGATACAGGTCAAGGACCAGGTCCAGTGTGTGCTGCCAACTCTCTTCCAAAATGAGAAGTTGATTTCCATACTCATCTCCTGAACTCTATGCTCCTTCTGGGTTTCTAGTATTCAGAAAGAGTAAACTCAAAGACAGAAATTTCGAAACAACCAAAGACAGAGAGACTACGGAGGGGAGGGAGGTCATTCCACTACTAGGAAAAGGAGTTAGCTCAGTGATGGCCTTCACCTGCATCATGACTTCATCATTTACTACAATCTGCAACTAACTTCCAAATATGAAAGAGTTCTTGAATTCATTTTCTTTTGTGTTAGTGAAACTAAATATTACTAGTGGGTGTATATGCCTTTATCAAAGGAAGCATTTAATCTTTCACTTCAGAATGGCTGTTCCCCTCCTGTTTAGTTCTATGTTTCTATAATGTAAGACAGTGCGAACTTTTAAGTGAAGGGCTAATAATTACTTGCCAAATAATTTATATGGAAATATCTCCAGCCCTTTTCACAGAGGCATGCAAAAAGAAAACTTTAATCTCATTGATATAAGAAGAAACACCTGAGGCAGTCCCAACCATGCCAAAATGTCTTACAAAATTATAGGTGTGCAATTTGCTTTCAATATCCAGACTAGAACCAATCATCATGCTTTGTGTAAATGAGTCCATCAAAAAACTTTCTTAAGCCATACAGCTCTTAAGTGAAAGGGGATTACCTGAACTAATTTCTGAAGAAAGAGAAAAAAGATACACAAAGGAAATCCCATTACAGCTACTAAGAACTAATATTCTCCCTTGCTTATTTACATGTCTACCTTTTGACAGAAAAATGAATGGACTATAATTATTTTCTTGACTGTAATTTTTCCAGTTTTAATTTGGCCCAGTGTTGTAAAAAGGGCCATTGCCTTCTGTTGTTAGGTGTCATGGACTCAGTTCTCATTCTCAGCGACACTGTACACAATAGAATGAAACCCAATTGTGCACCATTCCAACAAACCTCACTCTTGGCATCCTTTGTTGCACCCACTGTGTTGACCCATCTCTTGGAGGGTCATACCCTTCTTTGCCTCTATATTTTACCAAGCATGATGTCCTCTCTGATAACAAGTCCCTCCTGATAACAAGTCCCTCCTGATAACAAGTCCAAAATACGTGAAATGAAACCTCACCATCATTTCTAAGGAGCATTCTAGCTGTACTTTTTTTCAAGACAAATTTGTTCATTCTTATGACAGTTCATAGGCTATTCAATATTCTTCCCAAAGAATATAAGACAAAAGCATCGATTCTTCTTTGCTCCTCCTTATTCATTGTCTAGTTTCTACATGCATATGGTTCATTTAATAGCAGAGTTCTATTGTCTGGTTTAGTGATTTTTAAAGAGAGAGATTGCTATGTCATTAATTTCAAAAGAAACATATTTAAGAAAATCTATACTCTTGTGCTTATTGCTCAACATCAAATGCTTTTTCACTAGAGAATGGATTTGAGGATAGATGTGAGGTTTTTCTCTCCCGTAAATAGCAATGAATTTTAAAAATTAGAGCTCTCAAGACTACAACCTCAGGACATGAATTAAGCATAGGTTTTAGAGCATCAATATGAAGAAGTTTAACCAAGGGATCAAGGAAACTTTTGACGACTTTTAAAGAAATCAAAAGAAGATGGTCTGATGGCTATTTATCAGCATTTAAAGAGTTTAAGAGAAGCCACCAAGATTTGGAACCAAATCCATGATCATCAGTGAAAGACTCAACAGTCTTTTTTTTGTGTTCAGACATTGCTTTCACTAATTTAAAACTGACAAACAAGAGCCTTGTCACCTGGAAGGTGGGTTAAATGAGATCTTCTCATAGTGTCCCTTTGAAGGTAGAGGCTCGCATCCCACATTTGTGAGAAAGTAGCACTTAATTTGGAAGATCCTGGGTTTAGGAACCCCAGAGAATAAAACTGTCCAGGTGACATAAGATATGAGATTGGAGTTAGATCAGAGTGGAATTCACTTCTTCACCATGTCCTAGCAACCTAAGTTGGGGACAGTGGTGGGATTCTTTTCAGGGAATCTATGAAAGTGACATTTTTATATTGTATTACTTTTATTATTTTTTTAAGATCTCTGCTTTTTCAAGTGATTCTATGGATTAGTTTAATACATCTGGCCTCTTCGTTTCAGATGCCAAGTAAAAATAGATTAGCCTTAAAAACATATGCTCATACAAGTCCCGGTGAGACAATACATACCTGTAGGTGGCAGTCTGCTTCTGCAAAGATGACAAAGAGGAATGCCAAAGGGGCAGTTCTACTCTGTCACCCGGGCCATGACAAACTGGCACCCACTCAACAGCACCCAACAACAGCATGGCAAGCATGACATGGCATCAGAACACCCCCAGTGTCACGTGATTCCTACTAACGGAAATTTGGGGTATCCTTTCTATTTCTATAATCAATGCACAATAAACTCCAAGGACTAAAGAGGATTCATTCATGAAAGCAGGAAACAAAAGAAGAAAGCCTCCTTTCTAAATTAAAGTCTATGCTAATTAAAATCAAATTGATGTACAGGACAACCTCATGAGGCCATTTGAAAAGAGCTGTGCAGCAGGCTGAGGTGCTTCTCACCCTCCTTAGGGGCCCCAGTCCAAAATCGCTGGAACCTGAGCTGAGCCTTTGCAAGACACAGATGACAACAAGCTCAAAAAAAATGAAAACATGATAAGAGTGGCAATCTGGGGAAAATACTGGAAAGGCAGAGCTGAGAAGAAAGCTGCTTGGAATTGATTCAGAGGACCTGGGGTCTGGATGAGACAAGACAGTAGGCACATGTGCTGAGCAGGAAAGCAGGAAGCAGTTCTCTAACTCGACCACAACCTGAAACAAATAACCTTCCATCTGTTTTAGCAAGACTTCATGTGTTTATGTTTGTGTCACCATTGCTTAGTTAACACCTTGGTTTCCAAGGGCACTTGATGATGAAACGAGACGTCTTTGATATGAATTTTCTAGTAAAAGAAAGGCTTGCATTGATATGTTATTGTTGTTAAGTGCCGCTGAGCAGACTCCAATTCATAGGGACTCTGTGCACAATCGAATGAAACGCTACTTGGTTCTGCACCATCCCCACAACTGCTCTGCGCAAATGCAGTGCTGTAACCTCTGAGTCATGAAATAGCATGTAATCATTTTAGAAATGAGTAAAATGGCAGCTTTTGCTATGTACATTGTATACCACAGTCAAATTTGGCAATGATCCAGCTTATGGAGCGTGTTCTTATTTTTCACTGACTCTTCACTATTATGGTGTCCAGTCCCCAGCATCAGTCTCTCCTGAAAATATGTCCAAAGGATGTCAGATGAGGTTCCTCCCTCTTCACTTCTAAGGAGCATTCTGGTGCACTTGATCTAAGACAGGTGTGTTTGTTCTTCTGACAGTCCATGGTACTAATATTCTTCCCCAACTATAGGTATTTCAAGTGCATCCATTCTTTCTTGGTGGGCTTTATTCATTACCTGACTTTTATACACCTATGGAGCCATTGTAAATGTGCTGGCTTCAGCCAACCACACCTCCATCTGCACCAAGGAGTCCTTATTCTTCCAAACTTTGAAAGCTTTCTTGCACAACAGATGTGACCAGTGCGATAGTTATTTTATTTCTTGACTGTTATATCCATGTGTGTTGATTTTGGATCCAAGTAAAGTAAATGCTTGACAACTTCAATCTTTCCTCCTTTTTTTCATGACACTACCTATTGGTTCAGTTTTAAGGTTCCTCCAAGATGGAGTGTTTATTACTTCTTTCAAATCTGTTCTTAGTCTGCATGCAGTGCTAAGACCTGCTGTTATTTGAAATACCAGTACATCACATCAACAAGGAAGCAAGCACAGTAGGGCAAACTGACAGAAGAGTGGGTATCAATAGGCTAGCAATGAATACTAAGTCCGTATTTATAAATAAACTCATGAGTTTTCATGGCCAAAAGTCATATCCAAAAGCTGAGCACTCGTAAATGAACCAATAGCATGAAGTTTCTTAAGGCAAAATTCTGGACTCTCAGGGATTCCATCAAATTGAAAAAGACACCTACCTGACCATATGGGAATAATAGCTTAAAAAGAAATACAGGGAATAGGTTCAGCCTCAAAGAGAAATGAAATTCTGATATATTCCACAGCATGAATGAACGTAGGAAATATTCTGCCAAGTGAAGTCAGATAAAAAGGATAAATGTTCTAATTTTCCTGCTGTAATATATCTGGAATAAGCAAATGCATCGAAATAGAATTCCCTCGTTGTTGCCAGAAACCAAGAGGAGTTATTGCTGACAGAGGATTTCTAGAGTGATGAGGTAAAACTTTTGGAAATGGCTAATGATGATGTTATAATAATATAATGAATGTTGCTATTGCATAAATAAATATGATTCAAATGGCAACTTTTGCTATGTACATTTATACTACAATCAAACTGAATAATAATTATGCAAGAGATCGGAAAGTTACAAGCATGTATTTTGGAGTGAAAGGACATGGGGTTAAAATCTTGACACTGCCCCTAGGTGTGTGACCATGGGCAACCAATTTATGCTCTATGAGCTTAAGCTTCATTATCTGTCTAATGGAAGTCATGAATATGCGCCTTCAGTGTTGTCTGGGTAAAACTAAATAACTTATGTAAGGTATGCAGCACAGTGCTTAGCACAGAGGACTATTTAATAATTGTCATAATTTATCCAAAGTGAATTCTATTAGGCTGGGCTTGATTGGGAAGTTATTCTTTATAGCAAAAATCATAAATCTCACTTAGCAATCTTAAGGGCACATGGTGTGAAAGGAAATATTCCCAGGTAATGAGGCTGTCAAAATTTGTACAAAGGGTCCAAAGTTGTTCATAGCAAACTAGCTATAAAAGAAAGCACTTTAATTAATACCATTAATGTAAACTTTATATTTTGAGGATAAACTTTAAGCAAATTACTACACAAAGGCTGAGGTCTTTCCACAATTGTAATAAAGATCTAATGTAAAGTTGTGATTTTTGCAAGAAATACAAGAGGAGGACATGCAGTAGCAATGGGCACAAAGAAGCATCAAGCAGAATCAGGCTGATGAAGGAACAACTTGACAGAGGTTCCCTCCTATGACCAAGTCTCTAAGAAAGAAAAAATGAAAATTACTATCTGCTTGTGTAGTCCTTCAAAGGAAACAACCTACTTAAATCAAATATTTCTAATAAGTATAGGATATTGTTGAGGATTTGCTCAGTCAGTACTCAAGTCCCTAAAGCCTCAGAATCACAACTACTGTATATACATGAGTACAAGTCAACCTGAATATCAGCCAAGACACCTCATTTTATCACAAAGGATGCATAATAACTGTGCTGAAAAACTTGGTTCATACATGAGTATATAAGGTAGTTATATTTGTGCTTTAATTGTCCTAAGAACATAAGGGTTGTAGTTTACTTGTGCTGGCTGCTAGAAAGTTAAAAAGTTATCTCGTGAAAGGATATAGGATAGCATGGCTGGGATTTATACATTGATGAATTCCTCTCTTTCTATTGCTCACATGACCTTTGTCGATTATTATAAAAATTCAAGAAACAGTTTTCACGCTAACAAAAATGTCACTTGATGGCATCAGGGTGATAGGAGGGGAAAGAGGAGTACATTTTAAATGAAAATAAATAAATAAAAATGAAAGCTATATTTGAATATGTAAAAGAGCATCAAATGTACTAAATGCTGAGTTTTGGATAAATGGGCAAGACAGTGTCATTTCTATAATAAAATTGATGATGTACAAGTGAATTCCAACACAAAGAAGGGAAAAGGTGGTGGAGATGTAGGGGAAGTTAAGGGGAAATTTAAAAAATTAAAAAGAGAGAGGCAATGGCATTGGGAGCAGGGTATGAATCCACCCCTGGGGAGGGGACTGTTTATGTCTCCGTGGAAATGGGAGTGTGAGAGCAGGCACCCACCATAGCACACCAAACCTTGAGGGCAATGCAACCACATGGAACAACGCATAAATAGAGGTCTAAACAGCTACCCTCAATCAGAGTTTAACTGACACCCCTCCCAACACCCCATCCTCCCACTTCCCACCTATGAGTATGTGCTACAGAGGACAACACTAAACCTACAGTTGGGGAGAGGGCCCGACCTGTCATGCCCACACAGAAGCAAACCTAGAAGGAAAATGAGAGAATGGGGGACTAGACCTCATACTGGCACATCATGTCCTCAGGACAACTTCCCTGCACAGAGTTGCTAAGTCAATGAGAGGATGTGAGGCCCCGCTAGAGCATACCACGACAGACGACAGTACTGGGGACACACAGAGGTGAGTGAGTCTTCTCTAACCACCCTCACTGTAGGACAAACCAAGAAGGGAACTTAACAGATGAGCAGGGGGAGCAAAGCAAAGCCACAAAGCCCCGAGGAGCCCCCAAAATAGACTTCACGCTAGGAGGGAATACCCAGGGACCAAAGGGGATAAAGGTTAGTGGGCAGACCTGGAATTATGTATTCTTTTTCATCTGGGGGGGGGAGGGCACTAGTTTTTTTTTCTTTTTTCTCTTTTTATTCAAACTTTTATTTTCTTTTTGCTTTGTCTCTGCTATTGTTGGTCTGCCTACCTATATAAAACAGGCATGGGGGGGCTGAGCCCCGGTGGCGTAGTGGTTGTGTGCGGGACTGCGGCCCACTGGGATAGAGGTTCAATTCCAGCTCCCAGGAGTAAAGGCTGGGCCTCCTACACCCACCACCTGAGGGCAGTGATGCCTAAAAAAAAAATAAAAAATAAAACAGGCATGGGAAGCAAGTCCAAGGAGAAAACAGTAGAACCAATGGTTTCAGAGGGACTTGTGGGGTGGGGGAAGGGAGCCATGTGCAAACAATGTCACAGGCAGGGGAACAACTAGGGAATTAAAATCAACAACGAAGAGATCCTGGAGGAATTGGAGCAACAGCATTCTACCTGAAAGGAATTAAAAACAGGCAAAAAAAAAGGTGAGCATGATGTTGGGGAAAAAGAAAGGTAAAAGGAAACAGGGAAAATCTAGGAAGCAAAGCTTTGAATAGAGGTGTGAACATAGGTGTGCACTTATGTAAATATATTGATTCATGACAATAGCGGTATTAGCCTTTGTACATATATTTGTATGGCAATACATTGAGGAAGTGGACAAACTTTGGGTCTCTGCTCAAGTCCTCCCTCATGCAAGAACACTTTGTTCTAACAACCTGGCATTCTGTAATGCTCACCCTCCTGACACAATCGCTGAAGACAAAATAGGTACATAAGCAAATATGGTAAAGAATGCTGATGGTCCTCGGCTATCAAAAAATATAGCATCTGGTGTCTTAAAGGCTGGTAAACAAGCAGCCATCTAGCAGAGAAGCAACAAGTCCATATGGAAGAAGCACACCAAGCTGTGGAATTATGAGGTGTCAAAGGAATCAGGGAACAGGCATCAGAAAAGCCAAAACCAAAAACATCTGTTGATAACAAGGGTAGATGAGATGGGGGAGGGACTCGGAGCAGAGACCCAAAACCCATCTGTAGACAATAGGACAGAAGAAGGTTCACAAGAAAAGTATGAGTCAACCAGGAGTCAGTATAGCAGGGATGAAGCACACAATATTCCTCTGGTTCTCCAAGGCTTCTTCACCTCCCACTACCATGACCCAAGTCCTCCCTTTCAGTTGTGGCTAGATTGAAACATGTACACTGGTACAGATAAGAGCTCATGATACATAGAATCCAGATCAGATATACTCCTGAGGAACAGAAATGGAAATAGCGAAACCAGAAGGGTAGGGAGGAGGTTTAGGGAGGAGGAATGGTGGAAATGGGAATCGATCACAAACATAGATACATAACCACCACTACTCACCATCCTTAGGGGACAACCAACTTAAATGTGAGTGAACAGAGCACTCTCTCTCTCCAATACATGAAATATGAAAATAATAGTAACTCACAATTTATTAAGGTTTCATGAGAGTGGGAGGGAGGGAATAAATGAGCTGATGCCAATGGCTCAAATAGAAAATAAATATTTAGAAAATGATGATGGCACCATATGTACAAACATGCTTGATACAATGATGTATGGAATTTTATGAGCCAGCAAAAACCTTAAAGGAAATTATAGCTCTTACCCAATGCCCTCAAGATGAAGAAACCAAAACCTACAGAGTTACTTCATCTAAAACCAAACACTAATCCACAGTCACTGTCCCTCTCATATCTACAGCTCAGAGTGGATAACCATGTTTCCCTTACTACATTCTTTGGTTTTATTTTGGAGTCATTCTAACCTGTAGTTTAAATATCTTTCCATTACAATATGAGGAAAAACTTTATTTTCATCCAATGTATTTTTTAATCATTTTATTGGGGTATCATATAACTCTTATCACAATCCATACATCCATCCATATGTCAAGCACATTTGTATATTTGTTGCCATCATCATTCGCAAAACATTTTCTTTCTACTTGGGTCCTTGGTAGCAGCTCCTCATTTCCTCCTCCTTCCCCCACCCTTCCTGCCTCATGAACTCTTGATAACTTATAAATTGTTATTATTAAGTCTTACACTGTCCAATGTCTCCCTTCACCCACTTTTCTGTTGTCCGTCCCCCAGGTAGGAGATTATATGTAGATCCTTATGATCGGTTCCCCCTTTCTACCCTACTTTCCCTCCACCCTCCTGGTATCACTACTGTCATTAATAGTTCTGAGGAACTTATCTCTCCTATTTGTGTTTTTTAATTACAACTGGGATCTGATTTATGCTGAGTATAGGGACTATAATTCAGCCATACATTTTTTCTTTTTTAGACAAATTTGTTATTAATTGGGGGTTAATACATATATTAAATCATTCCACAGGACAAACACATCAAGCAATATTGTACAATTGCTACCACAGTCAGTTTCCAAGCATTCTTTTCCTTTCTGGACTCCTTGAAATCATTTCCCTTTTATGCCCCAAACCCTCCCCAATTACCCCACCACCATCACCACCACTGTTCCCTTCCTCATGAAACCCTTATCCTATTTGCTGTCCCCATAGGTTCATCAGTCCTGGGCTTCATTCACCAAAACACAGGATGACATAGAACACAACTTCAAGAGGGTGGCTCCAATGACATAAAACGCCTGAGGTATCCCCTAATATGGACAAACAAAAAGAAAAAATACAACAAAAATACAGAACATGTTGAAAGTCAGATCAGGGCCAGAGTGCATCAGAAGGGAGACCAACTGACAAAGTTTCAGCTGTTCCAGTCAGGTCTATCCCTTTGATTTTCTATACTCTTCCCTCTCATGCACTATGTTTAGTAAGCACTTTCTTCTCATCCTTCCAGTATGGATAGCAGGAAATCATGGGAGGCTTATTTCCTATGTAGATCCCACAAATGTGTCCTGGGCTCCCGCTGTCATCCATAGCCTTCTGCAAACCAGCTTCTCACAATTTATGCTCTGACACTGATCCCTCCTTTGGTTTCAGATTATATGATTTACAGTCCTTCGGTGATGAATGAGGGTGAGCTTCTTCCATGTAGAGTTAGTTGACACCTGGCTTAGAGGGTTGTTTGTTTGGAGACAAGGCCGTAAGACCCCGGATGCTATTTTGTCTGATGAATGGGTACCGTCTAACTTCTTAGCTGTCACATCTTGCTATAGCACCCGCATCTTCTGTGTTCCCTTCCTGAGGATGAGTGTCCAGCAGGGTCATGATATAAGAACTAATAGTTCTTAAGTTCAAGCAAGGATTTAGTGTGAGCCCCAAACACATTCGTGGATCTCTATTTTTAGTTTGTTTTCATCTGCCTTTGATGAAATAAAAACCAATTTATGGGAGTCTTTTTCAATCATCCCCCCCTTGGGGCATAGTGATCTTCTATTAATATTAGCTTTGATGGATGTAGTAGTCTTTATAGTTGTAGATTTTATATTTAGCTCTCTGAGTCACCTTGAGTTTGTGTGTGTAGATGGTATAAAGAATACCACAGAGGGCTGCTCTGCGTGAAATCCAACTTGATGGCACTGGGTTTGGTTACTCATTTGGTTTTTTTAGAGGACAAATTCCCAACCTCTTTGTGTCTGATTCATCTTGTCCTTAAGTTTGGGAAGCCTGAATTGATAGCATTTGCTTGGAGATTCCCTTATAAAGAAGTTAGGTGAGTTCTGCTTAAACGGAGTAAGGAGAAGCCAAGTCTGGTAGACTTGTCCACATGACTGATGTGTTGCATGGGAGAGGCCATGGCTTGTTTTAAGCAATTCTTTGGTGGTCGGTGCTATGCCTCTTTTGTCCTTCTAGACTGGTAGGCAGTGAGGAGAAGCACTCCTTTTTCTATTGCTCTTTCCACCAGGACAAAAATCAAGTCTTAGTCTATTTAGGAAATCTCCGTTGCTAAGCTGAAACCAATTCACAAGTGTTGTTTTTTTTTATTCTTTTTTAAGGAACAAAAAGAACTGGACTCAACAGTGTCTCAGCCCCGTGAGTCTGTGATTTTATGTCTCACTCCCCCACAGTACAAATGGAGGGCTTGAAAAATGTGAGAAGAGAAAAAAACATTTGAAGACCTTTTGTTTAATGATATGCAAATGAAACTGTTACTAGGTCACCGAGCCCCATGGATGCTAATTTTGCAGTGTTTCTGGAATCCATTCTCTGCTTCTCAGCTGGTGGAAGCTTTGTATTGAATTAGATATCATTCCAGCTCTACGTTAAGCAAGTCTGACCCCTGTTTCTGACTCCAGTGTGTACTACTTTTACAAGCGCGAGCAAAAGACCTACTTTATCTGAGCCCAGGTTTCCCCACCTGTAAAAATGAAAATAATCATTCTGTGCTGACTGATCTCCAGAAGAATCCCGGTGGTGTAGTGCAGAAGCATCTAGCTGCTAACTGAAAGGTCCGTGATTCAAACCTAGCCGGCATCCCGCGGTGAAAGATGGGGCGGTCCGCCTCCAAGAAGGAAGCACTGGAACCCCTGGGGGCTGTTCTATGCTGTCCTATTAGGTCACAATGAGTTGACATGGTCCGGATGGCAATGGGTGTGGCACGGGCTTGCGGGTCCGTCAATCGCAAGAAAGAAAGGTGTACGCCTGTGACCTCCAGAGAAACCCGGAAACCGTGATCGTGACCATGGTGGCAGCTTTCAGGTAGCCAGAATGTTCTGGTTCAAATGGACACTTCACCGTCCCCTACCCTATCCCACCCTCTGCCATCGAACAATTCTGATGCGTGTGACCTTAAGAGCCATGGCACAGGACTGAACTGAGGAGCCGTGTGGAGGCTACGACACTGTGAGGCGAGGCAGAGCAACAGGTGAGCTTTGTGGCCCACGGACGCAGAGGCCAAGGGCCACATGACTAAGGCTGCGCCCTGGAGAGAGATTTGGCTACTGGCTGAGGAGAGGTGTTGCTCTGAACTGTAGCCTTAATATTTTCTGATCCTGGCAGAACTTTTAACTGTGGTAACTTTTAACTGTTCGAAGAAACGCCCTTGATTGTATATATTGTCTGTGGTCGTTGCAGCGAATGACAAAACCCAACATGGAAAAGTTGGGGTCAGCTTAGGATAAGAAAGGGTGGAAGATGCAAGCGTAGCTGACCCCTGTCTCAGGGAGGTCAGCGAGAGCCCTCCTCTGAGTACCCAGAGAGAAACTAGTGGAATCACCAAGAGTATGCCCTGCAGCCACCCTTCAAGTCTAGAACTGAGCTCCCTCTCAGTAAGACCAATAATGATGGCTGTGCTTATGTGCAGGGGATACAAGGTCAAAGAATGACAAAGCCTTCTCTGGTGAGCAACCACACAGAGATTTCTATATTGGAAGCAACATGTGAATCAAGATAACACCTCAAAAGTCCTCCAAAAGAGGAAGTTCATATCAGAAAGAGGTTCAGATCATGAAGAGTTCACACACTTCTCTTGCATAAATTACCTTTGTAAGTCCTAGAGACCAAACACGGCTTTCAGAGGATGCTCTTGTTGTTAGGTGCCAGTGACTCAGAGTGACGTGATAGGGCAGAGCACAACGGACCTGTAGAGTTTCCTAGGCTGGCATCTTTACAAGAGCAAATAGAGGGATTCTTTTTCCTCCCAGGGATTCACTGATGGGTTCGAACCACTGACCTTTTGGTTACTAGCTGAGTACGGAAACATTGCACCAGTAAATAGGAAAAACCTCAAAGAAGCCCAGAAAATGCTGGACTAAATAAGCAATGGTTAACTGGTCTCTTTTACCAGATTTAAATTGTTCTTATGAGAACATTCATATTGTGAATTGAAAATTTAGGGTAGAATATCTCCCCAAATCTTTCTGAACCTGAAACCTCTTTCTCCCTGGAGCATTGGACACGATTGGCTATTAAACCTGGTCTAGGAGATGACATCATTGTCAAAAGACGTCGCTAAGCTGTCTCAGCAGGAGAGTGAGGTAAATTGTCTTTCTCTGTGTGTCCCAATACCCTACAGACCAGACTGCAAATTCCTTGTCCCAGTTCGACCACAGGGACCTTTTCCTGAACATGGGCTGCACCTCTTGACTCCCTAATCTCTGGGCAGATTTCACCTTTCACTGTGTACTCAACGTGTCTTTCATTCTCTTCCTTCAGAAATGGAACCATCTCCGGGTGGGGATAGAGGGTCTACTTATCTTCCAGGGTAAACACCAAAGGCTACTTCTGCAACAAAGCCTTTGACAACTTTAAGATATGTCCTTTTTGTCTTGCTTATAGTTTTTATTTCACCCTTGTTTCATTCCATTTGGCTGAGGGATGCAGTTCCTGGGAACTGAGAGGAAACTGAGGATGGCAAATGCTGGCCACTACTCTCAGCCCCATCCAGGTTTCTTTTCACCTCTTGCTCCTTTCCCTCTGTGTTTTGAGTTCGAAACCCTACAGATACACATGGGAGTGGGTGAAGAGGAGGAGAGAGCAAATTTCTCTCCTTCCCTTTAAACAAAAGTGCATACAAAAATTCAGCTTCTTTATTTTGTGAGTAACCAATCTAATCTCCCTCATTAGCACACACCTGCTGAGGGAAGATAAAAACTTGAGTTTATTCCTCTCTTATAATGAATCTAATTCTCTCTGGAGAGCGCAGTCCCAGTTTGACTACATGTCCAGTCTTTCAGATGTCCTCTAGCCCTGCTCCTGCTCTTCCCCAGAGGACATCTGCTATTTGACGTGTGTTTCCTGTGTCCTTCTGACAGGCAGGGGAGGTGGCCTGTGGATTACAGGCCTTGGGCTTTGCCCCCTGACTGCTCTTTACAGAAGTGCCCCTGGACTTGTCCCAAGAAGTTTTTGTGGCATCTGCTGATGAATTATGCAGGATATGATACTCACATATGGCCTGATAGTCTAGTACACTCATCCTATCTCCAGAAAACCTTCGATCCAGGCCCAGGAGGCTCATCCTGGAAGATTCAGCTACAGTCTCAGGGACTCCTTTCAGGAGCCACTGTCACAGCGGTTCTCAACCTTCCTAAAGCCACCAACCTTTCATACAGCTCCTCATGTTGTGGTGACACTCCCCCCCCCCCCAACCATAACATTATTTTTATTGTTACTTCCTCACTGTCATTTTGCTACTGTTATGAATCGGGTGATCCCTGTGAAAGGGTTGTTCAATCCCCAAAGGGGTCACAACTCCCAGGTTGAGAACCCCTGCACTATGGGCTTCTCACTGCAAAGTCAGAAAGATGCAGCCTTGGGCTCCTGTAAAGAGTTACCGTTGTGGAAACCCACAGGGACAGTTCCCCTCTGTCCTAGAGGAGCACTAGGAGTGAGAGTTGACTCACTGGCTGTGAGAAGAAGAGAACCTGTCGGGCTCTCCCCTAGAAAGACTGGAAAACAGGCAGCCTGAGGGAACTCAAATCAAAAGGAGAAACAGGTCAATAGAAACCTGATGAATGAGTGGGCAGTTCCAAGATAATTTTGTAATTTATCAGTAATTATGATACTGTTTTCAATGACCTCCGCTATCAAGGATAAAACCAATCCAGTGATTTCTATGTTTCCCATAGAAATTTTCCTATCTTCGTGTCCCTGGAGGGTGTCAGGTGTTTACATTGAAGGTTAAAGGTTCAATCAACCCACAGATGCCTCAGAAGAAAGGCTTGGCAATCTCCTTCCCAAACTCAGTCTGTGGAAGCTTTACGGAGACAGTTCTACTCTCACACACTCCTGAGGTCATTGTGATTCGAAACTGGCTCCACAGCAATGAGCTTATAATCATTTTAGCATATGCACCTGTAATGTCTTACCTCTTTTAGCTTAGCAGCAGGCAAAAACATTTTAACAGGTGCAAAGCCTCTTACATTCAGATACTTCAAATTAAAGTAACCTGTAAGAAAACCAACCATGATGTAGCTATAAAAATGAGGAACCTGAGAGATGATTGAGAAAAATTAAGTCTGAAAGTGGGAAGAGAGAAGCAATGTCATGTAACAAGTGGACACTGGAGTTCATGCAATATAGGCTCAGTTAATCTCCAGAAAGCTACCACTTAAGCTACCACTTAAATGAAATTATCTCTCTTCTTGAGTGGTCTTCAACTTTCTTCCCAGTGGAAGTTGACATGGATTTTAAACTGGCAGTATGTTTTCCACAGCTTTTTTCTCTACAACATATATTCAAAGTATAGAACGCTAAAAATCAAAGCCTTCCCCTTTCTTAATATGCTAATTGCATCTGTTCTCCTTCCTCTGTAGTAGGTCACTGCTCTCAGAGTGGCTTCTGGTTTCCTGCGAAGTGTGGCATTAGCTGAAGGTGAGGCTGGCTATTTAAGGAAAGAGAAATCCAGGCGACACTTAGCATTTGAGGAGTCAGTCTTTTAAAGGGCAGGAGTGGGTGCTGAAAGAGACCTGGAGCACTGGGGGGGGGGGGGGGGGGGTG
>PVJH01007148.1:14754-49923 GCA_004026705.1 Nesogale talazaci | reverse complement strand
GGAAATCCGATGGGTCTGTTCTATTCTGACTTGTAGTGACACTACCGTGTTTCCGTGAAAATAAGACCTACCCATAAAATAAGTCTTCAGAGGATTTCTAAGCATTTGCACAATACAAACATTACCCAAAAAATAAGACCTAGCGATGGGCGTGGCTACGCAGCATATCTGCACAACCCATGCATTTCATCACAGAGCAGTGAGGAAGACAGGCAACCCTTTTCATCTGCCCCGTTGCGACCTTTTGGCAGATTCTTGATCTCGCAATAAGCCATCCAAAGACCATTTGTACATGGAAATTAATGACTACATTGAAAATAGAATGACGAGAAATCAGCATAGAAACTTTGTGAAGCCTAGCCTGCAAGAGGTTGTGATGTGGGTGAAGAATTCATGGGATAAAATCACTGACAGTGTTGTTACCAATGCACTCTGAGCAGGCTACAGGTTACATGGATAAGAGCTGCTCATTTAATGAGAGATCCGTTGCTCCACATGAGACCTTGGGACCAATGGTTCTAAAGGAACAAGTCGCAAGAAATTCAGGATGGAATTCGGGATTTGGAGAGTTATGATGATGTTCCAGAAGACTTAACTATATTTAAATCAATGTGGATTGTGATACTGTACTTAAAAAAAAATAACACAGTTCCTGAAAATAAGCCCTAGGGTGTTTTCTTGAGGACAAATAAATATAAGACCCTGTCCTATTATCGAGGAAACAAGGTAGGAATTGTATCACAGAGGCAGTAACAGGTTTGGTTTGGGATAGTGGATGCTGACGGAGCCCTGGTGGTGTGAGGGTTACGTGCTTAGTTGCTAACATCAAAGGCCATTGATGGGGACTCATCCTGGATCTCTGAGGGAGAAAGACCCAACAATGTAAAGATGGCACTGCAGGATGTCAAGTTATTCCTGCTGCCACTGCTGCTGCCACTGTTGCCGCTGCTGTCAGATGCCATCAAGTTGGATCCAAAATAGAATGACTCCACGAAGAGCAACATAAAATGCTGCCTGGTCCTGCGTCACCCTCACAATCGTTCTTCTGTCTGAGTCCAGTGTTGCGATCACTGTGTCAGTCCACCTTGCCCCGAGGCTTCCTCGTTGTTTGCTCTCCTCTACTGTCTCAAGCATGATGACCTTCTCCAGGGCCCAGTCTCTCCTGACATGTCCAGTAAGATGGAGTCTTGCCACTCTTCCCTCTAGCAGCACTCTGGCTGTGCTCCTTCCAAGACAGCTTTGTCTGTCCTTCTGGGAGTCTCTGGTACTTTCTATATTCTTCGCCAGGACCGTAATCCAACACAGAGATGCTCACTCACTCTTCATAAGTCAATATCCGACTTTCACAGGCTTGTAAGGCACTGAAAAATACCATGGCTTGTGTTAGGCACAGCTTAGTCCTCAAAGTAACATCTTTACTTTTCAATATTCTAGAGAGATTGCGTAGCCGATTTACTGAATGCAACATGACCTTTGATCTCTTGCTTGCTGCTTCCATGAGCCTTGATGGTGGATCCAAGCAAGATGAAATCCTTGACAAAATCTTCCTTTTCTCTATTTATCATGATGATTATTGGTTTACTTGTGAGTATTTGGTCTCCTTCACATTGAGTCATAGTCCATACTGAAGGCCGCAATCCTGGATTTCATCAGCAAGTACTTCAAGTCACTCTCAGCAAGCAAGGTTGTGTCATATTAACAAGCTGCATATTGCGGGCTGTTCATAAGCCTTCCTCCAATCCTGATGCCAACTTCTTCACAGAATCCAGTTACTCTTCTTATTTAAACAATATACAATTTGAATAAGTAAGGTAGAGAATACAACCCTGGCACACAACTTTCCTCATTTCAAACCACACTGTATTCCCTGGTTCTGTTTACATGGCTGCCTCATGATCCAAGTACGAGTTCTTTGTGAGCACAATGAGGTGTTCTGGAATTCCCAGGCTTCTGCCCACAGTTTGTTAGGGTCCACACCATCAAATGACTTCTAATGATGTTGAGCAACCCTGTCAATCTTTTTTTTTTAATAATTGGTGATAGCAACAGGTATGTATATATATATATAGATAATTTTATTGAGGGCTCATACAACTCATCACAATCCATACATCCATCCATTATATGCAAACCATATTTGTACATTTGTTGCCATCATCATTCTCAAAACATTTTCTTTCTACTTAAGCCCTTGGTATTAGCCTCCTATTTCCCCTCCCTCCCTCACAAACCCTTGATAATTTATAAATTATTATTATTTCATATTGTACACTCTCTGATGTCTCTATTCACCCACTTCCCTGTTGCCCATACCCCAGGGAGGCGGTTTTATGTAGAGCCTTGTAATAGGTTCTGCCTTTCAACTCCACCCTCCCAGTATCGACACGCTCACCGCTAGTCCTGAAGGGGTCATGTGTTCTGGATTCCCTGTGTTTCCGGGTCCTATCTGTACCAGTGTTCATCCTCTGGTCTAAGCGGGTTTGTAAGGTAGAACTGTCATCATGAGAGTAGCCCTATCAATCTTTCTTGGAACACATTACTGTGTCTTTTCTCCCACTAACCCACTGGGAGGTTCAAACCACGGAGCGTTAAGTCAACAACAAACCATTTAGCCACTGCTCTACCACGGGCACTTCCCATAACAATGACAGCCGGCACAACCCTGGGGGCTGTCCTACTCTGTCACATGTGGTCACTCGGTGCCAAAAAGCACGCAGGTGCACCTAACAGCAAGTTGCATGCATGTTGCATGGGTGAGAGTGGATTAGAGATTGTTTTAGCAGTGCAGCAGAGGAAAGGAAGGGATTCCCATTCCGTTTTCCTTCCTAGGAGTATTCTGAAACTTTTAATTTTAAAAAAAAGAGAGAGAGGAGAGAATATTTTTCTATCTACTGTGAAGTCAGGAGTTCATTGGCTTATTTCTTTTTATTTCTTTTTTAAGCAACGTCTTCCCTGAAGATTGCTACACCACATAAGTATGAAACCAAGCATTGACTATTCTATCACACCAAATGCCATCCCTTTTCCTCTGAAAGGGATTGAAAGGTTCGTTTAATCCAACGGCTCAATTGGAGCCTTTTATAATGCATTTTATCTGACACACAATTTATCTAGGTTTTAAAAATGCATTGGAAGAATACCTTTACACATTTCAATGACCCTGAGAGAGCCCCAGTTACTTTAGATTATATGGATATTGTGCTACAACCTGCCTGCTTAACTGTAAACTTTTATCTCCAATTAACTTCCGCTTATGATCTATTTAAACCCTCAGAGAAGATGCGAGTGGCTGGTAGTCATAAAAAGGTAAAAAAAAAAAAAAAAAAAAAAAAAAGGACCCTTCCCTGGAATAAGGCAGCTTTCAAAAAGTTTATAGGCATCAAAGGGCAAGAAGGCTAATAAACGCTGCCAAGAGCAGGGGACCTTGCCTTCATTCTGCCTGTACTGAGCCTGAGGTGAGCGTGTGCTGACAGGCTGAAGGGGAAAATAACATCCCAGGTGGGCAAAGCAACAAAGAGAAAACACCCTGGCCAGCGCTGCACAGGGAGAGTGATCGGGAACTCCACATGACCACCAAGACTCAGGATCAGAAGATGCAAAGCATAGAGGACCATCCATTAGTGTCAATGAGGACAGAGGCAGCAATACGATCTTGCAGCTTGTGTTAGTCCGGGTAAACTAGAGAAACAATTCGTAGACACACATAAGGATATAGGGGTATGGTGTATATATAAGAGGAATAGGACATTAAGAAAGCATCCCAATCCAGTCCAGTACAAAGTCATAAATCAGATATTAGCCCATATGTCTGATATCAGACTTTAAAGTCTCCTTTCGACTCATGAAGTCACAGGCCAGTGGGTGCTGAGTCCTGGCTCTGGCAGGGGTCCCCTCAAGGCTCCTCATTTCCAGGGCTCAGGGTCCATCAACAGCATCCAGTGGCAGTAGAAGTAACTGATCGCTGACAGGGGTCCCCACGTGGCTTCTCCAACTTCAGAGGTCTGGTTCCATCAGGCTAAGGCCGTGTGGCTTCTCCTACAGCTCCTTCAGTTACTCGGACGCTGCCATCTTGTCTTGTCCGCAGTTCGTTGTCTCTGAGACTAACTCCCAACAACTGGGGAGATGGCTTCTCATCTCCACGTGGGAAATATCGTGAGATTTCCCAGAGGTATCAGGAGAAAGCCATGTCTACACAGAGGCCTTGTTGGCTACTCAATGGCTATCTCCAGATTAACAGGCTAGATTCCACCCCTACATCTCAATCATGAAATTAACATAAGCACATGACCACTACAGAGCTTGCACTAGGGCTTGTAGTCAGCTGGGGGAAGGCAGTAGCAGGCAATGATTCATTGATCCACCAGTCCATTATAAATGAACAGTAAGAGACAAGATATCACCTCCCAAGAGGTGAGAGAAGCCCTCTTTGTGATCTTATAAATTAGTATCATCATTTTACACAAGCAGAGAATGTCCTTGGTATGCTTGGCAGTATATAATCATCATCTTCCTTCTTAAAGAGACCTTGTTTTGATGAAATAGACCTTCCTGACATGCCTAAATCTTCAAGCATTTCATTGACATCTACAACCCTGAGTTACCTTTCCAGAAAAGATTGTCAGATTCCACCAAATGTTTGCCCTGGGTGGACTACTACCACTTAAGTGTGTGGTATAGCAGACTGCTGCCCTCCATGAAGCTATGCCAACAGGCCCTCTTTCCCCATGTCTAGCAATTATAGGCCATGGCTCCTCACGAAAGAACTAATGCTCTGGTTCAGAGTTTGAACCTCTGACTGCACATGGGAATCACCTAGAGAACTTTTGAAATAGTATTCCCTGAGTCTGAGCTAAGATATGGATGTGGCTAGAAGCTCCCAGGGGCCTAATGTGCAGCCTGGATGGAGAACAGGTATCCGACAGAAAGTATTACACATAATACACGGCAAACAAATGCAAGGCAAAATAGGACATGCACACAGTGTACAACTGGCAGATATCATTAGCAATGCAAGTCAAACCACGATAAAGCATGGTCACCTTGTTCTCAGAAACCAAATTGAAAGTGAAAAAATAAATGTTAAGGTTACAATCAATGAGACTATAACTTTGTTAACACCACCAGCTTTGGCCTAATTGCAGTTCCTCATGATTACCAGAGTTTGGGGAAATGTCAGTCACTTCTTTTGTGTACCTAGATTAGTTTATATGATAATAACAAGCAACCCTGAAATTCTACAAGGACTTTAATAGACGAGTATTGACATACGTTGCAGGCTAACAGGTGAGAGTGGAGGGTGTTCCCCTTTTTCTTTAGTTCAAGATGCAGGTTGAGAGAGAGCAGTCCTTTTCTAGAATATATCTGGAAAAGAAGATTTTTTATCACATGCTGGAGTTATTTTAAGCTTCTACCATGATGTTTTACACATCACTTCTCATATGAGGGGACTTCAGAAAGTTCGTGGAGACATGAAATGAAAAGATCGTGGAGTTACACAATTTTTTGAAGCCCTCTCATAATTCTTTGTCAAAGCATGTCACATGGATACACATAACCATAATTCTATTGTGTGCTTGAAGATACAAACCAAAAGTACTTGGTGAACAACAGAACTGGTCAGAGCACATACATACTTTTGGCTTACTGTACAGGAGAATTGAAGTAGAACAAATGTCAACAAGTGCTTCTCTTTTGTAGAAATCTAGTATTTCACCCTAAGAGATGAAATTTATTGAGCACCTTTCATTGCTCTTGGGCAAGAATAAGGACATTACAAATAGTGATTAATATTCACCATAGTCATAGTGTTGAGTATTATTATTGTTACCATTTTACATATGAAAGACCTGTGGCTCAATGGAGAGAAGTAACTTGCCCATGGGCACCTTGCTTAAAGTGAGCTGTCACTGAGTTAGGATTGAAATTCAGGCACTAGGGCCAGCACAGTGCTGCAAAGACCAACTCTCCTGATTTGTGCAGGAAGGAGGGGGTCTTCTTCAATGTGGAACTTTCAGTACTAAAAGTAAGAGACTCTTGGGCAAATGATTAATGGTTATGTTATATCTGAAACTAACTGCCAATGAGTCCATTCTGACACATAGTGGATGTGTCAGTCCAGGTAGACTAGAGAAACAAATCCATAGGCATACAGGTGTATAACAAAGAGCTTCATATACAAGAGCAATTGCATCTTGAGAAAACATCCCAACCCAATCCAGATCAAGTCCAAGAGTCCAATGCTAGCCCATATGTCTGATACCAGTTTATAAATCCCTCTTTTGGCTCACACAGCACATGGACAATCACAGGCCAGTGGGTGGAAAGTCTTGTGGACCCAGTGGCAGTGGAAGCATCTAAGCATTGGCATGAGTCTCCACATGCCTCCTCTAGCTCCAGGGCTCCACCTCCAACAGTGTAACTCCATATGGCTTAGCATCAGGAATATGAAGCACAGAGGGTGAATTTGGCCTCCAGTGAGCTGTTTATCCCTGTAGTGCCTCCATAATGAGGTCATCAGGCTGTGACTTGATTGACAGGATAGACTCCACCCCTTTGCAAGTTGACAGGAGATTATGTAATCGCTACAGAGGACCTATAGGACAGAGTCGAACTGCTTCATGGGTCTTCCAGGGCTGCAATCTTTGTGGAAGCACTACAGCCACATCATTGTCCAGATCATCACAGTACCCTCTCAAGGATCATGCTCATAAAGACAAGGCTTCCTTCCTTTTGTGCAAATCAGGGAAGAGTTCTGAAACCTACTCACTCCTGTTTATAATAACAAAATAACACAGGGTCTAGACTCCAGGAAAATGATTTGATATTTGGTTTGGTTTGGGAGTGATGTTCACATTGCTGTTGTTTCAGCATATCAGCCTCTTGTCGTGGATATTTATAAGGACATCCTGCCAGGAAATCCTCGGTGATATTCAAGGCTTCCCAGTGTCACATAAACTCGCAGACTTGTGCTACTGGCGAACAAGCACAATGCCATTGATTCTACCCAAAGTTCCTGGCTTCCTGAAATCCTGAGTGGTTCATATCCTTTCTTGGCAATCCCTCCACTGTGATTTTTGTCCATTCTTCTAAGGCTGCTATTAGAGAAGACAAGTGATAAATTTCTATTTGTTGGCCAACCTCTTCATGTCCAGCAGGAATCTAGGACCTTGACATATTATCTCTTGCCTTCCTTGACCATTCAGATCAGAAGAATTAACCTTCGAATCTACTCACATACCTCATTGTACTGACCCTCTGAGAAGAGCTGCCCTTCTTTTACCAACCTAGTATTTGGGTTTTTTCCCCCCTCTCATCATGAGTCTATGCCAGAGAATGTACACTGGTGTATATATAAGAACTGGAAACACAAGGAATCCAGGACAGATGATCCCGTCAGGACCAGTGTTGAGAGTGGTGACACTGGGAGGGTGGAGGGAAGGTGGAGTACAAGGGAGAAACCAATTACAAGGATCTACATATAACCTCCTCCCTGGGGGACAGACAACAGAAGGGAGATGGTTGACAGTGTAAGAGATGACAAAATAATAGTTTATAGATTATCGAGAGTTCTTGTGGGAAGAGGTATGACGTCCTTCCTCAGAGACTGATCCCTCTTGATAGCACATCCAAAGTACATGAGCTGAAGTCTTGCTACCATCCATTCAAGGAGCATTCTAGTTGTACCTTTTTCCAACACAAAGCTTTTGGTTCTCCTGGAAATCCATGGTATATTTAATATTCTTATCAACATGACCATCATATTATCATATCAACACAATCATTCAAAGCCATCCACGTTCTTCTTACCGACATAGAGTAGACGCAGACATACAACAATCCTGTAAGACGGGGTAAAACTGCACCTGTGGATTTCTGAGACTATAAAAAGTAGAAGAACTGACCTTGCAGTTAGCAGGCCAATGCATATGCACTACCCCACCAGAGCGCCTGTCAATGTTTTTAGGTCTCCTTTTTTCATTATCCAGCTCTCATATTCATATGAGGTGATAGAAAATATCACGACACTTCTAGTTTTCAAAGTGGCATTATTCCTTTCTAGCTCTTTAAAGAAGTTTTCAACAATAGATTCACCCAATGCAATATATCATTGATTTCCTGGCTGTGGCTTCCATGGTTGTTGGATGATGGATCCAGGTAAAACAAAATCCTTAACCACGTATCCATTTACTCCATTTCTCATGAGGCGGCTTACTGATCCAGGTGTGAGAATTTTTGTTTTCATTATGCTGTGGTACAATCCATACTAAAGGAAATGATCTTTCTTCTTCATTGGTAAGTGTTTCAATGCTCTTTTTCAGCAAGCAAGGTTGTGTCATCTGAATACCGTAGGGTTTTAATACATGTTCCTCCAGTTCTGATGCCATGTTCTTCTCTCTACTGTCCAGTTTCTTGGATTATTTGCACAGAAAACATATTGAATAAATGTAGTGAAAGGATATCACCCTGATACACACCTTTCACATTTTTAAACCACAGTGTAATCCCCTTTTTCTGTTCTAATGACTGCATCAGTCATTTGATGTATGTTAAACATGAACACAATTGAGTGCTTCAGAATTTCCATTATTTTCTATGCTGTCTTTAATTTACTGTGGTCCATAAAGTAGAATGTCTTTACATAATCAATGAAACTGGAAAATATCTTTCTACCCAAGGTCGAGCAGGCATTGAATTGCTCACTGCACATCCTTTTCTGAATCTGACACCAATTTCTGGCATTAGACCAAGAGCATACTGCAGCAATCATTATATAATTATCAAATTTTATGTGTGATATTAATAATAATTGTTAATAATTCTTTCACTCTGTTGGATCACCTTTATTCTTCTCAGTTGGCAAAATTTCTTGGCATACATCACTGAGGGCTTCTGATATTGCATCTGTTGGTTGAAACATCTCAATTAGCATTCTGTCAATTCTTGAAGTCTTGTTTTTCAACAATGCTTTCAGTGCAACTTTTACTCTGTGTTTCAGTATCATAGACTTTTTTATTATATGCTATCTCCCTCTCCCAAAACGATTGAACAGTAACCAAATCTTTTTGGTGCAGTGATGCTTTGTATTCCTTCCATTTTCTTTTAAGACTTTCTTCATCCTTCAATATTTTGTCCATAGTAGCCTTCAATATTACCTTCCTAAGCTTGGATAAATTTGTCCTTTCTTTGAGAAATGCTGAACATATTCTTCCCTTTTCTGTTTCAAACTCTGGGTATCATACATGGCCCTTTGAATTTGTCTGTTCAGCTTTTCTACTTAATGTATCTTTTTTGACTTTACTTAAAAGCAAGTTTCAGAGGACTTCATCTATTTTAGTGCTTTCTTCCTTCACTATATTTCTTTTATTTTAATAAATCATTTTAATAAGAGCTTTCATTATAATAATCCATACATCAATTATATCAAGCCCATTTGTACATATGTAGCCAACATCATTCCCAAAGCAATTTCTTTCTACTTGAGCTCTAGGTATCATCTCTGTATTTCTAATGGCCTTTCACTTTCTTCACTTATAATGTCTTTTATGTCACCCCATAGTTTATCTTCAGTTATCAATATCCCACGTATCAAGATGGTTTCTAAATTCAGGTTGAGTGTATTTAAGGTTATATTTTTGTCCTCATGGACTTGTTTTAATTTTCCTCAATTTGAACTTGAACTTGCGTATGAACAATTAATGATCTGTTTTGCATTCAAATCTGATCATGTTTTTGCTGATGATATTGAGCTTCTCCATTGTCTTTTTCTACAGATATATTTTGATTCTCTATTTTTTCATCATCAAGATTCAAATATACAGTCACCAGTTACGTTCTAGGGGAAAAAAGTATTTTCAATGATTAAATTATTGGTCTTGCAAAATTGTACCATGAGATCTTTAGCCTCTTCTATCACCAAAGCCAGATTTTCCAACTGCTGATCCTGCTTTGTTTTCAACTTCTGAATTCCAAACATCAGTAATTATCAGTGCATTTTTATATCACATTTGTCCAATTTAAGACTGCAGAGGACTGTGTGAATGGTTGGTATATAAGTTTAACCAATAGTTATCTTAACTGACCTTCCTTGTATATAGATGAATTTTATCCACTGATAGTGTTGTACTTGAAAACATATGTTGAGATGTTCTTCATAATGAAGAATGTGAGTGTGCCATTCCACTTCAGTTTATCATTCCTGGCATAGCAGACCATACATGTGTCTGATTCGAAATGGCTAGAATCAGTCGACTTCATCTCACTACTGTCTAGAATATATATATATTTGCGACATCCAATCTTTCTAAACCTGTACTTTGTACATTTCACATTCTGTTTATTAATGGGTGTTTTCAACTGCTTTTTTCATGTTTTGAGTCTTGCCACATCAGAAAATGAAAGCTCCCAAAGCTTTGCTCCATCCACATCTATTTTGAGGTGGTTACTCTCCCCGAGTGGCATTCTGAGTGCCTTCCAACCTGATGGGCTCACCTTCCAGCTCTGTCTCAGACCATATTTCACTGCTCTTCATAAGATTTTCAGAAGTGGAACACCTTTTCCTTCTTCCTCGTCGCTCTACCAAGGGTGTCATTGATGGCATTTCAAATACTGTTGGCATGGCTTCCGGCATCAAAACATCACACAGGCCACTACAGTCTGGCAGACTTGCAGATGGGGGTGGACTAGGACTATGCTGGATAATATTCTAATGATTTTGTTGACTGATTTTCAAAAGTAGATCCCCTTATCTTTCTCCCTTACCTTTGTTCCTATTCTGGAAGCTTTGCTAAATCCTGTCCATTATGAGGGGTCCTACTACATTATTTGAAATACTGGTAGCATGATATCCAAGGTCATGACAGCATGCAAGCTACCGTAAAACAAACTGCCAGATCATGGGCAAGCCTGATGAATAGTAAGTAATATATGAATATTAGTTTTTTTTTTTTTAAGAATGTGATTGGCAATGTGGAAAGATAATGATCCCTCTTGGACTACGACAAGTTTCTGATCTATGATTTCTGGACAAACAATGTACATTTCATCTACACTGCTCATCCTGGCTCTTTCGTCTTTCACACTTATTGTTCACAATGAAGGCCTGAATCATCGCTGCTCCGTATTCTCTAAGATTTTTACATTAGGCTAGCAGGCGTGCTTCTCAGTGATCTATTTATTCTTCAAGTCCACCTGTTAGAATGAGCTCTCTTCTTATTGGCTCACGTGGTGTCTCTGATTTAATGGAGAAAAAATTTGCAATGGTAGGAGGTAAAACATTTTTACTGTCAACAGTGCCCATGATTATTTGACTTTCCTATCCCTGGGCATCCTCGGCATAACCAATTGGCTCTGGTCTGCTTTTCCCAATCTCTCAAAGCCGTGCAATCCCTAGCAAAATCTCTCTCTTCTGTGTTGGTCCAGTCTTACATAAATATGTTCATGCACAGCATAATTCACAAGTAATGTGAGTGAATGTTCATAAGCACAAACAGGACCTTTCATTCCACAAGGGTGCTGACACCTTGGAAGAAGAAATTAAGCTCAAGAGGACGAGAATAACTTAGTGCTAGATCATTCCAATTCTACACTAGTTCTAAGGGATCTTGAATTCTTTTAAACATTTTGACTGGTCTCTTATCTTTGTAATAATAAAGATAATAACAACAGAGTAAGAGTTTCCTGAAGATCAAATGAGAGTAATGCATACTAAACACCACCTGTCTGTCAGCTTGTCACACTGTGGTGGCTTCCTTACTGATCTGATGCTGGAAGTTATGCCCCTTGAGGAGAGGGGGTTGTTTTGTCATTTTTGTCTTTTAAATAACAGCATGGTCACCCATGGTAGGTAGCTCTCAGAGGAGCTTCCAGACTAAGAAGGACTAGGAAATAAACCTGGTGTTCAATTTCCAAAAGTCAGACGATGGTTATTTTTAATTGACATTGTTTATGTTGACTCCCAAGGCTGACCCATAGTATTGCACAATAAATACTTGTTGAATAAATGGGAAAAGGAGATGGACAAATCTGTAACTTCCAATCCTGCAGCTGTGCACTATTGAGAAACAAGACTCTTTCTTGGCACTGTTGGCAAATTCATGTTCAATTCTCCCATTCATTTTGAATTTGTAAATACAGATCCCCTTCATAACCCTGCAGGGCATGGTGGCTACTTTGGGGGCTACTAATCTCAAGGTTGGCCATTCAATACTCCCAGCTGCTCCAGGGGAGACAGATGAGGCTTTCCACTCCTATGAGGGTTCCAATATCAGAAACCCACAAGGACACCTCTACCCGGTCCTGAATGGTCTCTATGGGTCAGAATGTACTCATGACAGTGAGCATATTTGTGCGGCAAATATCTCTGTTGGAGGATGACAGACATTGTTCACCATGCTTGTTTGGGACACACCATCACAAGGGCCCAGTCACTGAAGCTGGACATGGTACGTAGTGACATGCAGTCAACATGGGCCAATTCAACAGCAGGTCACAACAGTAATGCTTCCCAATAATAACCCCGCTTACTGCTTCCTGCTTTTAAAATCTAACATGGTGAGACTAAAGGAGGAACCCCATGGGCCTTCCAAAGAAGCTTCCACCCTACAAAAGCTTTTCACGTTCCCAAAGGATTAAGGTCAAGTTGAGGGTCGGCAAAATAGAGGAAGGCTGACACTGTGGCTACAACCTACT
Organism: Nesogale talazaci; assembly: GCA_004026705.1. Lineage (NCBI taxonomy): Eukaryota > Metazoa > Chordata > Mammalia > Afrosoricida > Tenrecidae > Nesogale > Nesogale talazaci. The sequence goes on along the minus strand of PVJH01007148.1, from coordinate 37,236 downwards.
CTGGGATGGAACATAACAACAATTGGGTAGATGGCACAGAAGCAGGCAGTGTTCCGTTCCATTGTGCACAGGGTTGCTACCAGTGAAACCCACTCAGTGCCACTCAGAGCACCAACAACGAAGTATTAAGGACAGAAGGCAGGCCTGGTGCACTGCTTCTGCAAAGAAAATTGCTGTCACTGGGGATCTCAAATCAATACTGACTCTGAGGGACTCTACATGACCCAGTAGAATGGCTCCATGGGATTTTATTCACTATAATCTTTTCAGAAGCAGATTACAGTCCCACCCATGATGAAACTGCTGTACCTGGTAAGACACAGGGTCAACAGAAGATGGGCACCAAATGGGTAAGTGTTAACAACAAAGCACTACCCAGATGCTGAGCACACGCTAATGCTGAAGTGATGTTAATGGGGATGTTTTAAAAGCATTTTGAGAAATGATGCAACCTTTGAAATCATAGAAACCTTCCCAGGCTTTCTGCCCAGTGGTGACTTTTGTGTGCATGTCAGAACAAAACATTTTAAGTCACAGTGTTTCTCGTCTCTTCTACAATTAAAATTAATACTGATTTCAGACATGGTGTCCACTCTTCTAATCACCTTCCAAATCAACATGTATGCTTGAAAACACCCTGAGATGTCTAATACCAAGGTGACAAATTCTTTCCGGTTCTGCAGGGACATGTAGAGTTGGCAGAACAAGGAGTATGGTGGCAAAGGCAACGGACGGAGAGATTGCCACGGCCAGAATGAAGAGCAGATGTGCCGCTCATCCTGACATTTAGAACCCAAAGCCCACCAGCACATTGTTTTGTTCTGTTTTGTTTTCAATCTCAGCACGGTTGAGCAATAAGCTTGGATTAGTATGTCTCAGGTTGCTGTGAACCCTTGGCCCCGATGGTCAAGATCCAAAACCGGGCAGCAGGCTCCCAGTTCTCTTCTTCCTCCAAGGAGGGAGTTTTCCATTTGCACTGCCATCACTGTCACAAAGGAAAAAAATAGGCCCCCAGTCACAAACTTCAATTATCAAGGATTTTTCAAAGGTAGGTTTACTGATTTAAGAGACACTTGCTGAGCTTTCAGACCTCAATTAAGGCTGTGATTTGAAGAAAAGAGAGAGAGAGAGAGAGAGAGAGAATGAATTTTCCAAGCAATTAGGTAGTAATAGATCTAATTGCCTTTTTTTTTTTTTTTTGGTGGTGGGGAAGAAATGGGCATGTTTAACTTTGATAAGTGGCTGCCATGCATGTATTATATAAGCTCTCTTAATAAGTATGTTTGCTCTGCAGGCCAAATATTCCTTTAAAAAATTATTTTACTGGGGGTTCATACAGTTCCTATCACAATCCATACACCCATCCAGTGTATGCAAAGCACATTTATATACTTGCTATCATCACCATGCTCACTTTCTTTCCACTTCAGCACTTGGTATCATCTCAGATTTTCCCTTCCTCTCCACTCCCCCCTCACTACAAACCCTTAATAAAATATAAATTATTATTATTTTGCCATATCATGCACTGTCCGATGTCTCCCTTCACCCACTTCCCTATTGTCCATACCCCGGGGAGGAGGCCATATGTAGATCCTTGCAATCAGTTCTATCTTTCTACCCCACCTTCCCTCCACTCTACTGGTATCACCATTGTCACCACTGGTCCTGAAGGGATCGTCTGTCCTGAGTTCCCCTTGTTTCCAGTTCCTACCTGTACCAGTGTACATTCTGTGGTCTAGCTGGATTGGTAAGGTAGAATTGGGATCATGATAGTAGAGTGGGGAAGCATTTAAGAACTAAAAGAAAGTTGCATATTTCATCATTGCTATACTGTATTCTGACTAGTCCCTCTCCTCCCTGTGACCCTTATGTAAGGGGATCTCGCTTCACCTACAGATAGGCTTTGGGTCCCCAATCTGTACTCCCTCTCATTTATAATGATATAATTTTAGTTCTTTGATGCCTGATACTGGATCCCTTCGACACCTCGTGATCACACAGGCTGGTGTGCATCTTCCATGTGGGCTTTGTTGTTTCTCAGCTAGATGGCTGCTTGTTTACCTTTAAGCCTTTAAGACCCCAGACATTATATCTTTTGATAGTCAGGCACCATCAACTTTCTTCACCATTATTGCTTATGCACACATTTGTCTTCAGCAATCATATCAGGAAGGTGAGCATGCAATGATATGATTTTTAGTTCTTTGATGCCTGATACCAGATCCCTTCGATACCGTGTAGTCAGACAGGCTGGTGTACTTCTTCCATGTGGACATTTTTTATTCTCAGCTAGATGGCCACTTGTTTACTTTCAAGACTTTAAGAACCCAGATGCTATATATTTTGATAGCTGGGCACCATCAACTTTCTTCACCACTTTTGCTTATACACACATTTGTCGTCAGTGATCGTGTCAGGAAGGTGAGCATCATAGAATGCCAATTTAATAGAACAAAGTGTTTTTGCATTGAGAAAACACTTGAGTGGGCGTCAAATGTCAATCTGCTCTCTTTAATACTAACCCTATAAGTATATGCACATAGATCTATTTCCCCATTGTCATATATAAATATATTCCCCTATGTACAGGCCTGTATTTAGAACTCTATAAATGCCTTTTACCCCCAGTTCTTTCCTTTATTTCCTTTTACTTTCCTCATGTCCCACTATCATGCTCAGCCTTCAATTAGGTTTTAGTAATTTCTCTCTGATACATTACTCTTGATCAATCCCTACCAGTTCTCTCACACCCACTCTGTCACTAGTTTTGGATCGCCTGTTGTTCCCTTATCCCTGGGTTGGTCAATACCACCTCCTTTCCCCCACCTCCCCATCTCTCACATCCTCCCTGTACCATCAGTCCCATTGTTTTCTCCTCCATACTGTTCATCCAACCTATCTTATCTAGATAGACTTGCAGAGATAATAATATGTACCAAAAATCCCCAAGACATTGCAAGATGAAGTGACAAAATAGAACAAAATGAGGACAATAAAACAACCAATGTCCAGAAAAACTTATAATCATAACAAAAGAAAAATCTGTATACAGTTCAAGGTCTGTTGTTTGACCTCCAGGAGTGTTCCCCAGTTGAGTATGATGGGGTACCACATCCTAGCACCAAAATATATCCTTGGCACTCCCTTGGGAACTCCATGCTCTGCTCCTGCCATGCTTTGTTTCACACCCTTAGTGTTTTGCCTTGGTGTGGTGGGGTCAGACAGGATACCGTCCCAACTCTACTTCTCCACTGTTGTCCCCACAGGGCCTGAGTCAGCGAGGGACACTGTGTTTTATAGTGGGTCCAGACATATTGTCCTCTCTCTGCATTGGTTGTTCTGAGTGGAGATATCATCCTCAAGGTCCACTGGGCCAGGATACACTCCACTCTCTTCCTCCTCCTCCATTTTCTCTTGTGTGCTGTGGTCAGACATGTCCCGCACCCTGAACTGCAGCCTCAGTACTGTCCTCCAAGGCAAGCTCCCCTGGGGTGGGGGAGGGGCCACTGTCCATGTACTTGGGATTGGGGCTTGGCCTTAGGCCCCTCCACTGTCTCCCCACAAATACTTTTTCAAATCATCTGAAATTGCCTGTTGTAGGGACTTTGTAAAGAGGGACAATCGTGAAGGTGGCAGACATCCTGCCTTATGGAGTCCATTGCATTCACTTCTCTGGAAGCATTTCACAGTGATTGCATAATGCCCCTGTTGACAGGTTCAAAAACATGTGCTTACTGATAAACCCAAGTGTCTCTCTGAAGGGTATTTTACAAGAAAATGTGTCGGCTTTCACAAACTTCCACAGGGGACCCCCTCCTATTGAAAGGCGAGGGAGAAAATAACTGACATTGAAAACACAGCAGAATTTAAACATGAAGAGACTCTTTAGCTGCATGAGAATGCAACAGAATGCCACAAATCAATATATTTCCTATTAAAGTAAGGCCCGGACTGCAGCTCATTCATGGGACAAGGGAGCAAAGCCTTGGTTCGAGTGATGTAGCATAAGTATTCAAAATTGAATGAGATACACGTTCCTCATTTATTTATTATTAGGGTCAGGATAAAATGTTTCACCTGAAAATAAAGTTGGTCTGCTATACCTTGTTCCATAAGTAGTTTTTTTAAGATTTTTTGTTCACAGTGTGCATTTTCCTCATTATTTAACCCCACTCTTTTCCCCAGCAGTATTTCAAGTGTCCAATGTGTCCTATAAAATCTCTCAAGGGAGGAATTCCTCCATCCACCTCCATGCACAGTTCTGGATGAGGAGAAAATGCATTCTCTGAGCTTCGCTGCCTCCTTCCTCAGGGTTCCAGAAGCCCGACCTCTTACCCAGAAAGCTGCAGCACTGTCTGGCTTTTGTGGGTCAGGCAACATTTTAAGCTAACAGCTCAATGAGCTTTCCTGGGAGGCATAAAAATTTAAAACAAGAAATGGTTAAATCGAAACTTTAGCTAAAGACAAAAGAAGCAGATGTCCCCTCTACCAGTGTTGGCAGAGTGGTTCATGGAATAGGGCCTCCGAGGTCATACCTGCAATTGATCAATGAGTAATGAGCGGAACAACAGCCAACTGACTCAGTCACACCAATAGTGAATATTGATTTCTGAGGCCCAATCATTCAGAAGGTGCTCTATGTTGTGGACTCGCATGGCAAAGCCAACAAATCTATTTCATAGCCAACTCGTCCTTTCTGCTCAGTGGAATCTAAAGAGTGTGTGATGTGGTCTGCGATGGAGCCGTGATGTTATCAGTGCTCGAGGAAAACTGGGGAAGGTCTGGATGGCAGAATGGTTATACCCTTGGTTGTTGACTGAAAGGTAGAATGTTCAAGCTCACCCAGCGGTACCTCAGAGGATAAATCTAGGGATCTACCTCCCTGCAGTCACTGAAAACACAGTGAGAAGACTGTTTTTCTCTGCACACATGAGGTGGCCATGAGTCAAGGTCAGCTCAAGGGCAGCTGGTAGATAAGCAGGCCCTCTCCAAACCCCAGGAGATTGAATGAAGGGACTGTGAAGAAAAGCAGCAAAAGGCTAGACGTGACATTCTCACTGCCATGAATCAACATAGCAACACCATAGGACAGGGTAGAACTGCCCATATGGGCTTCAAGACTGGATCTCTTAATGAAGCAGAAAGTCCCATTCTTCTCCCCGGAGTGAATGGTAGTTTTGAAGTACTGCCCTTGCAGTTAGCAGCTCAACATGTAACCACAGCACCACCAGGGTTCCTAATGGCTATATCTCTGTTCAGAAGAAAGCAACACTAGATCACAGAGTCAACATGATATAGCATAGAATTAAAAGCAAAGGCACCTACTTAACAATAATAACAGAGGCCAGTAATGAGCCTGAAAAGGAGGGAGCTTGGTGGCGCAGCCATTAAACATTCAGCTGCTAACTCAAAGACAAACAGTTGAAATCCACCAGCTGCTCTGTGGGAAAAACATGTGTCGGTCCACTCCCAGGAAGAGTTTGAGCCATGGATACAGGACGAGGCAGGTCTACTTCGTCCTACAGGGCATCTGTGAGCTGCAATCAAGTCAGGCACTGTGGATGATGCCCTGGGCTTTGGTTTGTACCTACTGAATCTTCACAACAATTTTGAGATAAGTATAGACAATTTTAGGGAAAAAGAAACTAAGATGCAATGTTGACTTTCTGATCTCAATCATAGAAATGGTTCATCTGACTTGGGTCTAATCCCCAGCCAATGCACTGGATGTGCAATCAATCACTCATTCCTTGGTGATGATTTGTGTATTTTTATGAGGTTCATTGCCTCATACACATGTGAAATTTGGACATTGGATAGGAAGAACAAAGAAGAAACAATAAATTTTATCTGAGAAGAATACTGAACATACTATGGGCTCCTAGACTGTTAAAAGGACAAACAAGGTCAGACCAAACCCAGAGAGGTACATGTGAATCCAACATAAAGAAGGGGAAAGTGGGAAGGAGGAGGCAGAATGGGGGTGGGGAGAAACTGAGATGATGACATGGGGAGGAACAGGCACTAACCCACACAGGGGGAGGGTATTAGTTGTGTCTCCACAGAGTTATACAGACCCTACCATGGTGCACCAAGCTAGGAGGGCAACATAACACATGAAAGAAAGCAGGAAAAAACTGGACTACCCCAACCAGAACCAGCCTGCCTCCCACTCCGGAAGTGTGTGCCACAGACAGCGACACTAGACCTTCAGGTGGGGGAAAGGAAATGACCTATAATACTCAGATGGAAGCAAGCCAAGAAGGAAAAAGAGAAAGAGGCAGTTGACCTAGACTCCATTGGCACAGCAAGCTCAGAGGATGAAGGTCCCTGAATGGATCTGCTAAGGCACAGAGAGGACTGTTGGGACTACCAACAGCTCAAGACATGTTTTCCCCTAAAAGGTATGTATGGAGACAGAGCACAATAATGGGGACACATGCGGGGAGACAGTGTGGGAATGGAGTGTAACAGATCAACAATTGGACTAGAGCCACAGAGTCCCTGAGGAGCCCCCAAAATGGGTTTTGGGCTAGGAGGGCAACCCCTGGATCTCCCTTAGGACTGGGGGAGTGTCTCACAGGGACCAGCAAACACACCTAGACCTTGTTGTTTTTCTCTTTTATTTCTTCAGCAGTATGTTTTCTTATTGTTTGGACTAGGACATGGATAGTTTGCCTAATAATATGGGTTGGACCATGGGATGAAAGCTCAGGGAGAAGACATTGGGACAATCAATTCCACAATGAAGAAGAGGAATTACGTGGGGAGAAGGGTGTGATGTGTAGACTGTGTCATAGACGGGGGAACAACCAGGGAAGAAGAACCAGCATCTAGGTGAGGGTAGAGAACCTGTATTAGAGCAACACCAAGCTAGTGAAGAGGAAGCACTAAGGTGGAAGAGGGGGAAAGTGATGGAGGGGCAGGAGAAGGCAAAAGGAAGCAGAGGCAAGCTCTAGGAAGCAAATACATAGATAGGGAGATTAAGAGAGGTGTCCATTTTGTAAATACATTAATCCGTAACAATAGTGGCATTAGCCTGTGTACATATATTTATAAGACAATACATGGAAGCTGCAAACAGGCCTTGGGCCTTGGCTCCTAGCTTCCCTCAATATAAGAACATCTTGTTCTAACATGTTGGCACTCTGTGATGGCCACCCCCCTCACCACACACACACACACACACACACACACACACACGATCACTGAAGACAAAATGGGTGCATAAGTAGATGTGATGAAGACAGAGGTTTATGCCTGGCTATTAACAGATACAATGTTTGGGTCTTAAAGGCTTGAAGTTAAACAAGCAGCCATCCAACAGTGAAACAACAAACCTACATGGAAAAAGCACACCAGCCGGTGCAATCATGAGGAATCATCAAGAGCAGGCAATGGGCATCAGAAGACTCACAGCAAACAGTCAACAAACAAACAAAAATGCATTCGAGGGAATGGAGGGGGGGTTGGAGTGGCAATCCAAAGCCTATCTATGGACAATGGAACATCCCCTACAGAGAGGTCAGAGGGAAGGGTTGAGTCAATCAGAGTGCAGTCGAGCACTAATAGGTCATGCAATAGACTCTGATCCCTTGAGACCTCTGCACCTCCCACCCCCTCCACTCTCATGACCCCAGTGCTGCTTTCCAATCTTGACTAGATGGGAGCATGTACGTAGGTATAGGCAAGAGATAAAACACACAACACATGGAATCCAATAACAGGAATGGGAATAGAGATAACAAAGGGGTAGGGGAAGGAGGGGAGAAGTGGGGAAGGAGGGAGGCACCAATCACAATACATAGAACATAACCACATACCCCCATCCAAGGGGAAGAACCACAGAAACCAGAAGTGAAGGGAGACAGTAGAGACAGCATGGGTCTGTGTGAGATTTGAAAATCATTAACAATCTATAGTGTATCAAGAGACCATGAGGGGGGTTAGAGAGGAAGCTCCTAGCTTCCCTCAATATAAGAACATCTTGTTCTAACATGTTGGCACTCTGTGATGGCCACCCCCCTCACCACACACACACACACACACACACACACACACACACACACATACACACACACACACACGATCACTGAAGACAAAATGGGTGCATAAGTAGATGTGATGAAGACAGAGGTTTATGCCTCTGGGGGGAAAGAGGAGCTGATTCCAAGGGCTCAATGGAAAGTAAAAGTCTAGAAAAGAACAATGAAATATATGTACGAATATGTCACACACAATTGATGTCTGGATTGTAGCAAGAGTTGTAAGAACCCCTGATAAAATGATTATTAAAAAGAAGGAAAGGGGCTGAGCCCCGGAGGCATAGTAATTGTGCGTAGGATTGCGGCCCACTGGGATGGAGGTTCAATTCCAGCAGCAGCTCTACAGGAGCAAAGGCTGGGCCTCCTATTCCCACCACCAGAGGGCAGTGATGACCCCCCAAAATAAAATAAATAAAAATAAAAAGAAAGAAGTGGGGAAAAGGACAAACAAGTCTGTCTTGGGAGAAGTATGGTCAATGTGCTCCTTAAAGGCAAGAATGGCAAGACTTCATCTTACAAACATGGGACACGTTGTCAGGAGAGACCAGTTCCTGAGGAAAGGCCTCAGACACATTGCTGGTAGAAGGACAGCCAAAAAGAGGGAGGCCCTCCATGAGACGGCCTGACACAGTGGCTGCATCAATGGGCTCAGGCATAGGAACAACCGTTAGGATGGGACAGGACTGGGCTGTGCTTTTCTTTGTGGTTCCTATGGTCGCTATGGGTTGGAACCGATTCCATGGCGCCTGACCATCCCCTGGCACTACACAAGTTCTAGTGAAGATCCTGGACTAAATTGGACTAAGGAGAAAAGCCCAGGGATCTCCTTCTGACAATCAGCCAATGAAAATCCTCTTGATCACAATTGTGTGTTGTGCATGAGACCCCCCCCGGGCACCACTACTCCATAGTAGCTAACAGAACTCGGACTTTGAGGTCTACATTTTTGCCAGAGCTCCTGTGGGGCACTGGTGAGAAGTGAGAGAGCAGACAAAATAGCAAGAAAGACCACAAAAAAAAAAATAAGGAAGAAATAGAAATGCATTAGGCAGACAGCTAGGAAGAAGAAAATAGGCAAAGATTCAAGGAGCCGGCCCTATGACTCAGACACGTAGCTGGAAGTCCATACTCAACCTCATTCAGAAGTGATGGCCTGCCCATCTTTGACTATCTATTTGTAAGTCCATTCTGATTTATGGAAGTGCTGCTCCAGAGAGATTCCTAGACTGTCATCTTGCTAGGAACAGATCGCCAAGCATTTAACCAGCATACCACCAGAGCTTCTTGTCTATCTATAATTACAAGCCATTGGAAGGCAGCAATAATTCCAAATAGCCTTCTTGGTTAACATAGATACTTCAAAAAGCAAATTCTGCAAAGAGACTTCATTCATTTCTCTGCACTAGAAAAAATGATAATTTTTTTTGGTCATCTATTTGACAAGATTGCTGGAAAAGAATATGCCACCACATTGAATGTCTTGTCTTTCATCTGAAGAGTTCAAAACAATTTATGAATAGTCCCACCTTGGCCCATGGGGAGGGTAAGGGAGGGGAGTCTATATTATTCAGTGCCCTGAAGCTAGAGTTAGATTACTAAAGAATTCCGATTCTTTCTACAGGCCTAGGGGAATCTTCTGCACTTTTACTTACCATAGATAAAAGACAATGGTGATTTAGAAATGGGAATTTCACAGATTGCTTTGTAGATATTGTGCTGGCTTCCAGAACCTCTAGAAGATTAGTGTGTGGCGTACTGTGAACCAGGTAGTAAGTGGTTGAGTCTATGGGGCCTACCAGATGAATGGCTTTGCCTGTGTTGATTTGTTAAGCAATTAGAACAAATGCCATATAAAGTTTTACACCCATTGTGCTATGCTGATAAATAGCAAGCTTTAATCTTCACTATCTTTAAATGGTTGCCATTATATTATATTGGCCTCAAGGGATCCAGGTGTCTCTACTTATAATTCTTACATTTCTGGAAGTATGGTTTGTAAAGAAATAGATCTGACCAGTAAAGGCCATAATATGAAGTTGATTATCTTTACTAAAAGTATTTTTCACATCTCATGTTTACAAAGGATAACTAAGAGTACAGTGGGTTAAGTGTTCGTCTGATGAGCACAAAGCCAGTGGTTCAAATCCACCAGCTGCTCCAAGGGAGGAAAGTGAGGCTATTTGGTCCTGGAAAGATGTACAGTTTCAGCAACCCTAAGGAACAGTTCTACTCTGTCCAAGCCACTCGATGGCCAGGGATGTGGGTGAATATGTTTGCAAAGATTCTTTCTTGAGGGTGGAAGGTGAGTCATTTTCTTAATGGATATATTTAGATAAAGGAAATCACACTGCTATAATTCACCCACCACTTGTTGCTTAGGCATAAAGGTGCCTGGATGGAGATGAGGCATGCTCACCCCCCTACCTCCTGTCCTGCAAGTCTTTCCAATGGTTCTCTAGGTGCCATGGGCTCTAAGGAATCTCACTGTGTCAGTTCTTCCTTGATGCTCACATGATGCTAAATGATAAATGCCTGATGCTAAATGATATGTCTGCCCATTCTGATAAACAGAAATAAAAGTCCTCAGCCTCCACAGCTACTGCTGTGGCATGCATATGAAAAGCATGAATACCAACTCTTCTTAGAAATTAGATTACTTAGAATGACCTCAAAGAACAGAGGCACATGAGGAGGGACAGGGATGCTCCCATCTGACAGGGGCTTCCAGAACGAGTTGGGAGAGGACACAAAGATGAACCTGGTTACTGATGAACTCCCGCCTTGATCATGCTACCCAACTGCCCTGGACCTTTGCTTGTTCCTTCCTGAGGCTGGATCCCAGCCACAACGCTCCCCTCTCCCTAAAGGGACCCTCACTTCACCCATAGACATACCTGCTTCTCACTAAGACGGCTTCAATTGAAAAAGAGAAGGAGAAGGAAAGAAGGAAGGAAGGAAGGAAGGAAGGAAGGAAGGAAGGAAGGAAAGAAGGAAGGAAGGAAGGAGAAAAAGAAAGGACCCAAAGCTAACACAATGCGTCGTCGGTGAGGACTGTGCTCTGCTGAGATCTTGGGTAATGATCAATACTGCAGCCACCGAGCCTCACCTGGGGTGTCCAGACAGTTAGGCATCATATTTTGCACACAACATAGGACTCTGCCCACTTCTGCTTTCACAAGAAGGAAAAGGAGAACGAAATAAAGGCAATTAAGTATTTTCCCCTTTCCATGTAACTAATGCTTAGCTAATAATTATAGATAGACTGATTGAATAGTTCAAGCCAAATCCCCATACTACTATCCCCGGCAAGAATTTCACATTCAGGAGCAGTTGACCGATAGACGAATTTGGCTCTGGTGTTTATGCATGGAGTGCATGCAGCAGGTAGACCCAACACCGCACTCAGTCTAAGGGAGAATCATGGGAAACGGGAGCAGCAGGTTGGAGCCCCCCTCCAGTTCCAGTGTGCGCAAGAAAATGAAACAGACACCTGTGAAATGTCCTGAGAAGCCAGTTTAACCCAAAGTATGAGAAAGTAAACTTTTTTTTTAAGTCACTGCCGTCAAGCTGATTCCCACCCATAGAAAGCCTAGAGGAGAGGGTGGGCCTGCGCCATGATTTTGCAAGCCTGTCATTCTGTACGGGACTGGAAAGCCTCATCTTCCTCCCATAGAGTGGCTGGTGGTTTCAAGCTGCCAACCTTGCAATGAGCAGCCCAAGGAGCAACCACTAACGCTCCTGGTCAACTCCTGAGACATAAACACAGTGGGAGAGCCCCACCGAAAATCCTTGGGAGCCACAGTCAAGAGCCTCCTAATCGCAAACAGTATTTGGCTAGTCCAGTCAGCTCCAGCACCTGGCTCACCCACCTACAACAGAAAGAACTATCCTCACAATCATTAGTATGCTTGAGTCCACAGTGGCTGCCACCGTTATATTATCTCTAAGGTTTTCATTGGTTGAGTTTTGGAAGTAGATCGCCAGATCTTTCTTACTTGTCTATCATAGTCTGGAAGCTCTGCTGAAAACTCCCTGCTATGGTTCACTACATCAAACAGCATGGGGGGTGGGGCACCATGTGTAGCTTCCTGTGACTTCATGAAGCAGAGATCAGAGATGCCTCCATATTTCATCTTCCTTTTCCTATTCCGACACCAACCATTCCTCCCACAATACTCTACTTCCCTACAGGTCTCAATAGTTCATTAAAATGGCTACACAGAACTCAAGGTCAAAACTCACAACTTGGGGATTTACAAGCGAAATGAACAAGTTAACATACATCAGGATCGGTAAACAGCTGGAGACAGTCCCTGGTCCACAGAAGCACATCTCCTCAGTCAACAGCCAAGCCTCTCTTTGGTCCTGAGTTTCCCAGCTACATGGTTCCTTGGCTTCTGTCTTTACAGCCCAGAAAGCCCACTTGTTGCTCCGCCTCACAGTTCCACAGTCCTGGCTCGGCTCCTCTGTAGTTTCTCGTGGTCCCCTTGTCTTAGCTTCTGGTCTCGGGATGGCTCCTTTCCTCTGTCCCACAGTCTTCATGCCACAGCCCCTGGTGCCTCGCATCTTAGTTTCCGCCACCTGACAGGGACCTCGAATGTGCTCCATCAGTGGCTTTTCTTCCAATGACCCTGAGACGTATCTCTGTGCTTCCAAGGTGAACCTGCTACATGGAGGCATTTCCGTGTGGTCTTTGTCGTTGCGTAGACAATACTCCCAAGAAAGCACAGGGTGATTACTTGTATCACACCACTACTACCATAAAAATTTAAGTATACCTTAATCCTGACCAATAGTGCAGCAGAGAACTCTCTCCAATGTGAAATTATAGCTACAGCCACAAGAGCCGGAATTTAGACTCTATCACGTAGGGACGATGGCTGTTGGGATGATGTTGTTGGGTGCTGCCAAGTCAGCTCCAATTTCCAGCAACTCTACCGACAACAGCACAAAACATCCCCTGAGCATACGCCATCCCCACTGTTGCAAACATTGTAGCACTCCCTTTCATCGAGTGTCTTCCTCTCTTTTGCTTTTCTGTACCAAGCACGATGTCCTTTCCCAAAGACTAGTTTCTCCTAATAACATGTCCAAAACACTTGAAACAAAGTCTTTGTCATTCTTGCTTCTAAGGAACATTCTGGTTGCACTTCTTCCAAGAGATCTGTTTGTTCTTTTGGTAGTCCAAGGTATTTTCAATATTCATCTCCAGCACAATTCAGTGCACTGATTCTTCTTTAATATTCCTCATTCAATGTCCAGTTTCACAGGCCTCTGAGGGATAATGGCTAGAAAGCGCCTATTAATTGACCACATCCCCATGGCCCTGCTGGTATTTGAAGTATCAGTGGCATAGCTTCCACCATCATAGCAAACATACAAGCTACTACAGTATAACAAACTAGAACACGGGTGGGGGAAACAGGATTTGGTCAAAGCTAATTCCAGCTGGAAAGGAATAATGGGTATTCTTTAGCCTTAGCTATGATCATATTCAAAATTATAAACTGAAAATAGGCCTCCAGTGGTTCTAGACATGTCATCTCCAGACTGAAAGCATCTGCATCACCAGGGAGCTTTCTAGAAATACATCTGCTGGGCCCCACCTGAGACCTGCTCTTTTAGGCTGATTTCTCCAGAGAATAAACACAGTGGTGCTTATATATGTACAGATAGGGAGAACATTGTATCAAGAAAATGTCTCACACAGTTTTAGAAGCAGGCAAACCCAAGTCTAGGCAGATACCAAGTCCATGAGTTAGGAGTTAGGTTGGCGGCTTCTCCTGACTCCAGAAGTGTGGGGGCTGATGACTAGTGAGATCACATCATCTAGAGACTGCTTACTGCACAAGGGTGTGAGGTCCACAAGTCAGGCTTATGGCTGCAGAGGCAATAAATCCAAGGCCAGCTGCTCAGATGGCAGGTCACAGATGACTCCCAAAACTGACAGGCATTGTGGGAAGTGATTGGTTCAAATCCAAAGAAAGTCTATGAGGCAGATGCAGGATCCATAACCAACAAAGAGTCAACACATCCTTACAATGTCTGTTTATATTGGAAGCAGGCTACATACCCAAGGCAATAGATTGCATCATGGTTACGATCTAAGTAAAGATGTTGCCTTCCATCCCAATCTTATCCCATTACGGAAGCTTTCAACTGATTGGTTCTGCTTACTCTGTGTTCCTTCTGGGCATGGGAGATTAGTAGGTGTGAACTGCTAGCCAGTGAGAATCCTGGCCTAGTCAAGTTGATCCAAAACCTCATCTGTCAAACACCTGATGCCAAAAAAACAGGTTCACTGCCATCACGTCAGTTCTGACACATGAAATGCTGGGTGTGGAGTCAAGTAAGCTCTGTGCTCACAAGTTCTCAAGGGGATTCTGATGACGTTCAAGCAGGATCCGCTGAAAAAAGAGAATATTGATTCCAGCTTGCCAAGAAATGGAAGACTCACCCACTTTTCTCTTTTTGATAACAAGGCTTTACAAGTAAGTCCAAGTAAACAGATCAACTATTTACCTGCTCAAGTAAATTCAGCTCCATCTATCATACAACTAAACCAATCTTCCCCTAGTATTCCAGCCTCAAAATTGGTACTCCTCAAACAAAAAGACAAATATTATAGGTAAGATTTAGGCTAGGCAAGTGTATAGAAACCAAGGCCTATTTGAGGGGTCCAGAAATGAGATGAGGCAAAGGGGAAGAGTCAAAGCTTGGGTGAACACTGAGTTTCTTTCTGCTAATGGTTGTTGATTATTTGGGAATAAATACTCCTGATTGTTACACAACTGGAAAGCAATCGCTGAAATAATGTCAAAGATGTTGAATTGGCAAATGTTTTGTTCTATGTACACACACAAAAGTGTGTATGTATGTATATATGTATATATATACACACGTATTTGTATGCACACACTTAAATTATGCCTGCATATAAATTTTCCATAAAACTTTTGAAGCCCTTTGTATGTATGTGTGTGTGTATATACACACATACACTCCCTAACCAGTCAAGTTTTCAGGAGAAAATTTATCACCCCCAAATCTTTGTGCTTATACATTATCATTTGAGATGAAATGTGATCTCTTTTGCTTTACTTTTTGCCCCCTCTTATTTAATTTGAAGGTGGAAGAAAATTTACAAACTACAAAGAAGCTCGGAAAGATTACAAAATTCTGGTGAACATGTCTTTGAGGTCTTGTTTGTTGTATATATATCACAAATAATTCTAGCCCCTTTCATAGACTCTGCTTCTTAACAATTTTAATGTTCTACTTCCCTCTTGTGGTGAAGATTGAAATTTTCCTTTTCTGAACAATAAAGGGTGACCGTTGACTCCAGTAAAGAGTTACGTCGAGGAACTCACAGGAGCGATTCTACCTGGTCTATGAAGCTGCTCTGAGTCAGATGGCAGTGAGTTTTTGGTTTGGTTTGGTTCGGTTCGGTTCGGTTTGGTTGGGGGCAAAGGCTAATAGGAACCCCATTCCTGGGTGGTGGAATGGTTGATGTATCTGCCTTCTCACTAAAAGCCTAAACACTTAAATCTGCTCACAACCCTTCGAAAGAAAGACTTAAGGAAAGGCTTTCTGGAAACGCAGCCGTTGGAAATGCTGGGGGACACAGTTCTATCCTGAGCCACGAGTCGAAATCAGTTTGAATGCAATTGGTTTTCCACATTGCTCAAATAAAAACTGACACATTCCACCAATTGTTTCATAGATTTTCCTATATAATCCGAATTTTGGAGCTTTGAAATACCTGGCTGGCAGAATGTATTCATAGAATGTATTCCCTTTGATAGAATGTATTCCCTTTCATCTAGGGAGATCGCATCATCTCGAGGCCGACAAAATACTACCAACCATCATCAGTAATTTGTTTCTCAAACATTATACTGCATGCTTTTAGGGTCCCTGAAATCCTCCCATAAACCTATCAATAAAATGCATTCAAGAAGGCTCATCTCTAAATCGCTAACAATGACACAGGATAGGTGTGGTAATCTTCTCCCCATTCATTTTCTAAAGCCCGTGCTAATGAACAGAATAAATATAGCTGGGGCACTGGGAGCCCCGTTTAATCAAAATTTCATTACAGAACCTCAAAATTACAGCTCCGGAGTTGACGTCTCAGTCGGTGCCAGATGAAGTGTCATGGCAGCCATAAATTGCAGTCATTCATCAGAATACACTTTAGGTTGAATTACTGGGGTGACAAGGGTGGTGTCAAGGCAGCAACTCAAAAGAAGAAAATACTCTAAAGCAAAAGAGACAGACAGCAAACACCATCGGAAAGTCAGACTATTCGAATAACTAGCAACTTGGGCTGTTCAACCAGCTGCAAAAGCACGGGACAGATGACAATTCCAACATCTCTCAAGAACGTGCAAGGTCTTGCTCTGGCATGGTGCTCATGCGATAACCTCAGCAAGGTCGACCGTTTGACGGACCATGTGGACTGTGGTGTGGGCACATTCCCAAACGGGAGCTGGTTCAGCTTCAATCGAGGCAGAAAACTGGGGGAAACAGCCGACTTAATATTCATGGGATTCGAGTGTCCTCCTCCTTTGAGAGGGCTTAGCGACATTTATTAATTACATTTATTAAACCTTCACTGTATTCGAACTGTCCGGCAAATGAGTTAGTGGGAAACTGTCTCATCCTTCCAGAACCAGCTGCATGTCTGTACAGCCTTCCCATACCTCCAAACAGAGTTCACTCCTTCCTCCTCTATAGTACGATAGCATACTAGTCCTACAATCAGGAGAGTATTTCACTGCTGTCTTACAACTATTGTCTTCCCATCTGTCTTCCTCCACTAAGCTTAGAGCTCTTTAAGGAGAGAAGCCGATTCTTGATCATTCTGAGTTGTCGGCTTGGTGCCTGGGACCGAGGAGGTGTTCCATACGTTTTTGCTAACTGAGTGGAATCAATTAAGGAGAAGAGGTGACACAGTGATTTTGAGATTACAGTAACTCCCTTCAATTTGTTTAACTCTTTCTACTCTTCATGCTCCCAGATGAATTCCTTTGCTCTCTTCTGAAGTGCTAAGTCTGTACTGACTAGTTTGACAGGAAAGCGTTGAGTCACTCTAGGGGTGGGGAAGAGATGGAATAGGAATGATGTGAGCAATGCCCTCCATGTCACCTTTCCTGGACTTCCTCTCCAAATCCTGTCCAGGAAGGACTTGCTGTCCAGCCAAAGGAGGCTGGCCCCACTGCTTGCTCACACCTCTCTCCTTTCTCTCCAATAGCTGACTTCTGCAGAGGCAGGATCATTGAGAGTTAGTGCCAACCCATAGCGACCTTACATATAATAGAACAAAACCCTGCCTGGTCCAGCTTCATCATGATTCCTACGTGTGCATCCATTTTTGCAGCCACTGTGTCAATCCATCTTGGCTGCCTTCCTCTTTTTGCCGCCCCCTCTACCGAACACAATGTCTTCATCCAGGGTCTCTCCTGACAACATGTCCAAAGTGCATAAGAGGAAGTGGGCAATAGGGTGTGGTTGTAAGGACACAAAGAAAATTCCCACGGTTCCATTATGCTGTTCCCACAACAATCGTTACAGGGACTGGCCTGGTGGCAGTGTCCAGTAAGCAGCAGACTGCTAACTGAAAGTTTGTCCATGGTTTGAACCCACCAGCCCCTCTGTGGGAGAAAAATAGGGCTGTCTGCTCCAGTGAAGATTCCCAAGGCCTCCAAAACCATATAGAGGACAGCCAGGAGTAAGAAGCTACACAATGGTAAGAGGGGTTTTTGTTTATCGTCACTAATGGAACAAAGGCTTGGCGATCTTCTTCTGAGAAATCATTGGCTGGCAATGATCCAGTCTCCAACTTCTCATGGGTGGGGCAGGGCCTCACAAAGGTTCTTCCTGTGGCACTGGGGGACTCCGGGATTCAGCAGCAAACTCTGCCTAGCCCACACCCACCCTGCCACCCACATGCTCACTACATCACAGAGATGGATTTCACTGCATTACTAAGGGGCCTCTCCACTTTCAAATGTGTCTTGGCTCCCGTGGACGGGCAGCCCATCCACTCCCCAACACCTGATGCTTGTTGGTATCAGACCGCTGCCTCTTGTCATCTGAATCACAGGCAATTCTCGATACCTCATGAGGGAAGTGATGCCAGGCTGGGCAGAGAGTAGACAGTGAGACGAGGAAGCCCTGCCTTATTAGAACTCTGCTTTCGTGAGCAGCTCAGGAAACCATCCAAGTGAATTTGTCCTCGAGTTCATACCTTCCCCGACCCACTCACCAAGGCTTTTCCTACTTAGCCTCGTCTTCATATTTAACAACACATTCACATGAGGGAGAAAAAAAGACTTCTAGGACAAGAATCCTCAGACTCTTTCCCCTACTCAAATAGCAGATGGTAGCCCACGTGATGTGGGCATGCCATGATTAAACCCAAAATGTCCTGCACTTAGCCCCCACACAGCAAGTGGCCATTCCCACCAAGAAGAGTTTAAGGAATTCATCACATAGCCCTAAGGCAGAGGAGCCTGATTATCCAGCGAGAGAGCGGTCAGCTGAGAGCTCACAGCAGAGCGGGATGCAGAGGGCAGCCTCATGCAGCCACTCGTCCTCCCTAAACGAGCAAAACAGGCATCCAGCATGTTCCCCAGGACTTTGGAAGGACTCTGTGCCCTGGAAAAGCAGACGGTAATTGGGTATTTAAAAACTGTGCTCTAGGCTGGAGTTTAAATAAAGGCAAACGACTCTCTGTGATTAGCTGGATAGATGCTGAAGGAAGGAAAAGCCAGCCCCTTTCAGATCAAGGGTCACATGGGGAGGAACCAGCTGGGAGAAATCACCGGATCAGAACTCAGGAATTCAATAGAATGGCTGCTTCTAGCTGTGGTTGTTTTAATTGTTAGTATCTGGCCAAACAAGGCTCATTTCCTCTTGCTTCTGTTATACCAATTCCCTTTGGAGGCAATTACTTCTCTGTCTCACTCTGCAGTCTAACTGGGACCACATCTCGTTCTAACCAGAGAGATGGCACCACACATGGACTAGAATCACTCTGTGGACGTTGACTATTAAGAAGATACAAGAATCAAACCAAACAACCCCAAACTCACCAGCTTCGAGTTGATGCCAACACACCGTGACTCATGGTGCCCCTATCAGGACAGAGTACAACTGCCCCTAGGGGTTTCTGAGACTCTAGCTCTTTACAGTTGTAGAAAAAGCTCATCTTTCAACCCAGAAACCACGGGCAGATTTTTGAACTTCTGGCCTTGAAGTTAGCAGCCTATACTACCGGCTTTGGGCACTTTAATTACAGGGGCAGCAGCTGTGAAAAGTGGCAGATAGTTTTTGCTATTGATTCTGTGCTGGCCTGGAAGCCTGTAGGTTCCTAAGCCTATACAGTCTGTGAGCAATTCCTCCAAAAATTTTCTTTCTGCTGGAGTGAGCAAGGACCTATATTGGTGGTTTGTAATCGATGAGCCCTGACTAATACACCTTATAGCACGTATACCAATGACACATTCAGATAGAGTGGACTGAACATGGTTATATATGTGTGTGTGTGTGTGTATATATATATATACATATATATATATATAAACTTTGTGGAAGTGGAATTCAAAGATAATGGAATTTTTAAACAAAAATTTTGAACTATAAACATACACACCAAAAAAAAGGAAAAAGCAAATTCATTCTGCCTTTTTTCATTTTTTTTCATACTGACTTATAACAACTCCATTTGTATCAGAGTATTTATATATATATATATATATACATATATACTGAAAAATATATAATGCCATTTCCAGTTCACACATATATACTTAAGTGTATATAATGAAATAATGTAGTCATTATTCCATTTGAACACCTATCCCAGCATCTTACCTGTTTGACTGACGATGCCCCTAACAGGCAGACCCTTACACATGTCGACCTTAATACCAGACCTTTCTGGCTGAATGTGCTGTGTGCTACATTTTCATTTCCTCAATGAATTTCCAATCTCATGCTAGCTAGCCTCTGAGGGAGGGAGGATAAAGTATTCAGTATAAGCCCTAGACTCTAGACACTAGAGCAGCGGTTCTCAACCTGTGGGTTGCAACCCCTTTGGGGGTCAAACAACCTTTTCACAAGTGTCACCTAAGACCATTGGAAAACACATATTTCTGATGGTCTTTGGAACCGAGACACCACTCCTCTATCATCTCCAGGCAGGTCCACCCACATGCAGACACACCCACAGACAAGTAACCAGCATGAAGACTGTTACCCATGATACACCATTTATCTGTCATTAGAAATAATGACAAATTTTCATTTATCTGTCATTAGAAATAAATATTTCACAATAGATGATCACATATTGTTCTTGCGATTCATCACTATGCTTTCATTATGTTCATCTTGTAATAATGAAAATACATCCTGCATATCAGATATTTACATGATGATTCATAACAGTAGCAAAATTAGTTATGAAGTAACAACGAGAATAACTTTGTGGTACGGTTCCTCACCACACCATGAGGAACTGTATTCGAGAGTCATGGCATGAGGAAGGTTGAGAACCCCTGGCCTAGAGTTTAGACCTCACCACATGGACCTCTTGAAGTGAGCATTCTATCCCAGTCCCTGTAGTCAAACAGCGAAGTAGAGGACTCAGTCAACAGCACCAAACCTCTGGTCTATCTAATCCATTGCTGTTGGTCCCCAGGAAGGCTCTTTTCATGGTTGGGGATGCTGAGTCGCACATTAAAGCCACTCTTGGAGTGCCCACCCCCCACACTGGGCTGGATGAGCACTAACGCTCTTATTCAAAGAGGTGAAGTGGTCAAGTCCAGTGAGTTCTGCGAATGGCAGAAATGTAACAAGCCCAGAAGGGTCAGGCACAGGTTCAGTTTTCTGGTCCATCTGTCCGGAGTGATCCCCTCAAATGCACACAGGATTCCCTTTCATTGGCTTGTTATTAATTAGCTCCTTAAGCTCTGAAAATTAATGGTCGGGTTGACAGGTTTCTTTTATAAAGTTGTTTGACTAGGAAATCCGGTTGGAGGCAGAACAGCTTTAGTCATTTGTGTATATTTGCCTGTCACCCCAACATGTGCTCAACATGATGAGCAAGGCTCGTTCATTTAGACACGTATCGAGGAGCTCGTTTCCTTTGCAAAGGGGAGCGTGCATTTCCCTGCTATTGCTTCATAATGAGACACCTTGGCACCAAGCCCCAAAAGGGAATTCTCACCTTTCTAAACTGCTGCAAGACTTTGCAATTCAAATATAATTTGCTACCTGCTTTCACTCCCGGGTTTAGGGAGAACTTGATTCTTTGGTTTTCTGTTTTTTCCCCTCGGGTGGGGTGCTTTTATTTGAAATTCTTCTCCCCAGAGGTGTTCGAGGGCACTTTCATCCACGGGATCTTATTTGGTTATTGTTTGCTTCAACCTCTAAGCTCCCTAAGGCTTAGTGGAATGCTCCTTCCCGCCCCGCCCCCCTCCCTCACCGCCACCACCACCACCACCACCACCACCACCATCCTTCATTGCTGTATACTTAGCTTCAATTGACACGCCTTCTTCCTGAAGAGTCAGGAGGTCGTCCACATTTACACTCCTATTTTTCACAGGCCCCTGCCTGGTTCTCGTCTCTTACCCTGTGTTTTGCTCCTCTCTGTCATTCTGTCTCATGGTTCTGCTTTTCCAACTCATTGCCCTTATAAGAAGAAGCCCTGCTGGCATAGCGGTTGCACGTTGGGTGGCTAGCTGGGAATGTCTGAAGCTCAAAACCACAAGTGGTTCTGTGGGAGAAAGATGGGGCTTTAGACTTCTGTAACGAGTTACAGTCTGAGAGACTCACAGGGGCAGTTCTGCCCTGTCCTATAAGGTTGCTATGACTTGATCCTTTTAAGAACGAGGAGAAACTTTGTTCCCCTCGTAGACTCTGCCAGTTCTTCCAGGATGGCTGTGCTCTCTCAGTGTACTCAGTGCAGAGACCCATAACTACAAGCAAACATGTTTGAATGGGAACATTTGTTTTGTAAATTACAGCCACGAGCTCATCTGTTTTTGTGTATTTTCTCCTCTTTCCCCTACGATCTAAGGTAATCAGATTTATGCGCTGCTTCTGTTGACTCCCTGTTGCTCTTATGATGTGTGACATCTGTTATTTTACAGTACTTAACTCATATGCCTTGGCAGCCAGACACTGACTGGAAATAACAATTATGGGCATAAATAACACACATCTGTGTCCCGGCCTGCGGGTCCGTAATTCGCAAGTCCTGGAAGGAGGAGTGGGAATTGGGGGGACAGGAGACGCGAGAAATGGAGACAAGACAGGATTCTGATCAAGTCTCGTTTATTGGGGAAAAGTAGACCGGTTTTATAGGACAGGCAAGCTTTGGGCAATTAGCATATGGTGATCTTCAAAATTAACAAGTGAA
>PVJH01007148.1:0-14654 GCA_004026705.1 Nesogale talazaci | reverse complement strand
ATCTGCACAAGCTCTGCCACTTGCTCACGTATCAGCACCAGCGCACCACCTTGTCCTCCGCATGGCGACAACCATGTGATTTGGAAGACTTTAGCTTTCCTGGAGCTCTTGGTACAGGCTTTACATAATTGTGTGTGTGTGTGTGTGTGTGTGTGTGTGTGTGTGTAAAAGAGAGAGAGAGATTCACATCAATAATTGAACATTCAGCATTCAGGAAAGAAGGACTCTCCCCAATGTATTCTCTTATTGCAGCTCTACCCTTCCCACCTGAATACTTTCTACAACAACATCAAACATGACTCACTGGTAATCCCTGCTGATATAGAATTCATATGCCTGCGTGCTTCCCTCTGAAGGCAGTGATTTGCATTTCTGTAGAGCTTTGAGAGATGAGCAGAGGGTTATTATCTGTTATTCTTTGCTGGCCACCCGCAGAAGTCACAATGGGGGACAAGAGATGCAAAGGAGAAAGGTCAGTTCTTTAAAACGTATGTGTAACCAACTCAGAGGCAGCGGAAGCATCTTGGTGGTACTTTAGTCAGTGATTTCCAGGGTCAGAGGATTCCAGAAAGCCTCTACACTGGAAATGGTCCCTCACAGGTTTGTAAGCTGGGAGGGCTGGCAGAGGATATCTGGGGTTCTCTCTGTTTCACTGAGAAGCAGAATGACGGTGAGCTGCCCCTCATGCCTACTGGAGAGCTCTGGGTTTGGGGGCTCTGTGGAGACCCCTGGCACCTCCTGGGGGCTTTATTTTCTCCTGAGAATGACGGGATAAAAAAGAGGGAAAGGTCTGAGTTCGGTGATGGCAAAGATGGTATTTCCGTGGCTGGCACTAGAACTATGGTAGTCTGTTCCATTCGGAGATACTAGAGCTAGAACAGAGAACCCTGAACCAGGAGCTGCTCTGAGAGTTAAGTCAGACTGGAATGCTAATCACAGTCTCAGTGCTCACCATCAGAAAATCAATGGGGATGACTTCTGACCACTCCCCAAAAAAAAATAAACCAAATAACAAAACACAGCTGTATTGCCAATCATTTTCTTCAGAGTGTTCTAATTTTAATTTCTCAGAGCCTTTCAAATATTTCCAAATGACAGAGCATGAGGCCACAGGCTCTTTAGTTTGGGACTGTTGGGGAGGATGGCAGATGAATGACAGCATGAAATAGGTCATTGCTGAACAATGCTTTCTGAGGAATGTCTGGAATTCTACCATATGAGATGAGAGGGAAGCTTCAGGAGATAACATATATCAAAATAAGACAATATGAAAACAGAACCATCTAAATATTCAAATGTGCAACAACAGGGAAACAGATGAATTGTGGTATATCGAGAGTTCTGCTTTCAACAGAATCTTAATGATGTGGGGGAGATGCTCACTAAATAATGCACATTGAAGAAGCAAGCTATAAAACTCTGCCTCAGCGTGATTCTGTTTATGAGGGTATGTGTACAGATGTCAATGTACAACTGGAAGGCAGCACTTCATATCGCCAGTAGCTTATCTCAAAATGGGGGCAGTGGGGATGATTTTTCTATTCTTCTTGATGTTCTGAATGTGTTTTCCTCTGAAGACTTAAAATAAACTTTCTTTTAAAAAGGCCTGGCCTGTATTGAGGAGATCCTTTGACTTGATTTGTCATTCCCTAATGGCATTGAAATTAAAGATTTCTAAAAGCCCATTTTATGTCAAAATCACCTTGACTTTTCCTGCAGATGTCTCCAAACTCCCACAATTAGAGAGCTGCCCTATGATATAGTTTGAGCAAGCAGTCTATGTGCTGTGATCCTATTTGTTTAAGGAGTCGATATGATGACCTCTATTTATCACTATTCATTGATATTATCGTGCATTTGGGGAACAGACACCAACCGGTCAGTTCACAATCACTAGCTTCATGTAGCAGAGAGTCAGGAACGCCAGGGTTAGAAAGAGGCCATAAAAGCAGGTCCCTGGAGCTCGGCTGCAGGAGCAAGAATATGTTAGCAGGCAGCCACAGGCACCGGCACAAGCTTCTCTCTTTGCTCCAAGAGATGCCCATGTCTGTTCTTTTCGGCATTTGGCCGATCTCCTATTACCTCCGATATCATTGACTTCTTCATTGGGGGCTAGTGATAAAATTCTTCCTTATAGTTACCTGGGAGAATGGCATCCTAGACCTAAAGCCCCAGTCACGGGACCTACCATGTTCTTACTCCCCGTTCCCCAAAAGCCAACAGCACTGGTTGCCAAGGAATCGATCCCTACTTGGGGTGACCCCAGGTGTGTCACAGAATTATGTTCCAGAGAGGTTTCAACAACTGATGTTTAGGGAATGGATCACCAAGTTTCTTTCATGAAGCATCTCTGAGCATACTCAAAGTGTCAGTCTTTCCTTAGCAGCCTGGAGAACACAGGAGCTGTTCACATGGCTCAGGGACAAGGGGATCGCAGTAAGATTCCTCACCAATTCACACATCTTGAACAGTAAGCATTTTCCTAAGGAAGAAATTCTAAATTATGCTAACAAAGTAGGTGACTAGTGAGTTTGTCTACTTTCCAGTAGTGTCTACTTTACAGATGTGAGTCTCTGGTTGGTCTTTCAAATATAACGGACCATTCCTTGGGTATTTAACTTGTTTAGAGTATGTCAGAGGTTAACCAACCCGCCCAACGATCTGACTAATACATTACATATCTATGCCTGATAATGTACAGACCCTACATGCATATGTATAGAAAGTAAAGTCTGAATGAATAGCCAGCAAATTATCAATAGTTTTTCTATGTAAAAGAAAGGATTGGGTTTTTTGAATATTTTTATAAGAGCAAATATGAATTTTTTAGATAAATATTTATAAGAATATAGTTCTCGGGGCTGAGCCCCGGTGTCATACTGGTTGTGCGCGGGATTGCGGCCCACTGGGATGGAGGTTCAATTCCGGCTCCCAGGAGCAAAGGCTGGGCCTCCTACTTCCACCACCTGAGGCCAGTGATGCCTAAATAAATAAATAAATAAAAATAAAAGAATATAGTTCTCAAGAGAACGGAAGATGTATTCACCTATAGACACCTTCGGGCCTACACATGAGGAGGTTTGCAAAAGCATGTTATGAATTAGATATCTCTTTGGAGAGAGTGAATTTTGTGCAAACTTTCAGATGGGCTTGGACCTTAAGTGATTTAAAAGGTAAGCACGCAAAAACAAAATTTAAGCACTTTCACTGTGGTCTTCTTCCCTTAATTCTACTCCTATCTCAGTCCCACTCTAAGTCCCTCCAGCCCTTGGGAGATATTTATTCCTTTTCTTCTGTCATTGAAGAGATTTAGAGGGAAAAGTTGAGCCCTAAATTATTATCACCTGCTAATGTGTATTTTGAATGTGCTCATCAGAAATCACCCTTACTAACAGAAAAGGATGAATGACTTGATGGGGGTTGGAGGTTGGGGTCATTGAGAATAAAACACATGGGGGTTGGGAGGCAGGGAGAGTAGTGTGAGCTAAAGAAGCGCTAAAGAAACAGGGGTACCCTGCACCCCGGTTAGCCGAGGCCTTAGCTCTTTGACAAACAGAGCTCTGAAAAGGTGAGGGTGTGGGGGCCAAGAAAGGGAGCAGAGATGTGCAAGGAGAGTAGCATCCGGTAAGTTTGCTCCACTGTTGCAGCCATGCCTCAGAAAAACACAGCTGGACATTCAGCAGCAGGCAGGGCATGTCAGTCACAAGATTTGCTGCCAAGGATATATATCCGTCAGCTTATTTGCATGGAGCAAAAGAGCTGAAACGGTGATCTGTGTTCCTGACAAATGGAGATTTGGAAGGCGCTTGCTTTATCCCGCCTTTTGCTTACTTAGGCATCGTGCAGCTAGAAAAGAAACTGTCCGCATTTGCTTAGACAACACGGAACGTGGGGTGAAAGGGAGAAATCACTATGAAATATTGCCACTTCCAATGCAATCCTGGAGCCATCATTTAAAATTGTGAAATGCATGCCGCTCGCTGCAGCGGAGGAGCGGGAGCCTGCGCTGACTCAAAGGCGTTGGCAGGAGCCTTCATTTGTCAGGGAAGGGACATGCATAATTCAAGACAAAAGTCACCTGGCCCTGATAACTTGCAACAAATGAAGCAAAACTTCATTCTTCGCTTCAGTGCCGGTGAACCACTTCTGGATTGCACCCACCCCACCATCCCCCCCACCACACATACCCTCCTCCCCACTTCTCTCAGTCCTCTCTTCTTAATAGTTACTCCAAGGAGCCCTGGAGGGGACGATGCAGTTACGTGCTAACAGAGAGGTCATTGGGGAGAACCACCAGCCACCGCACAGCAGAAAGACGTAGCAGTCTGCTTCCGTAAAGACCACAGGCTCGGAAACCACGGGACAGTTCGACTCTGTCCTGTAGGGTCTCTCATTTGAAATCCACTCAAAGGCAAAGGCCCTTGGACATCCCCCGCTGGGAAAGGAAGAGAGCTGGATGAGGCCCAGACCTCAGTAGCCAAATGAATTGTAACTGCGCTTTGTGTATTTGTGCGTAGTGGTCTCAGGAAAAGGGTCTATAGTCTCTCTCCCTCCTCCACCCTTCCCCCTGCCTCTCCAAACCCACCCCACCCCACTCTGCCTTCCTTGTTCCTAGTCTCTCTATGTGCCTCCCTTCTCTCTTCTCTCCCTTCCTCTAACCCTGTAAAAGAACCACTTTAACTCTGCACCTCTGTACTTCCGTGAAAGTGCCCATATTGCCTAGTGGGTTAAGCATTGGACTGCTCACCTTAAGGTCAGCAGTTCAAAACCACCAGGCACCCAACAAAAAAAGAATGAGACTTTCCACTCCTGTGACAAGTCACAGTATGAGAAGAGGTAGTTCAATGCAATTCAGCACTGACTGGATGGCAGTGAGCTTGTTTTTGAGTTTAGTACGTAGTTGACTCATACCTAAAGTTATTAGCTTAAATCATTATACTTCATATCTTGGGAAATTCTATTTGGTTCTTTTTAGAATCGGCTTCTTTTTCCGGTGTACTGTTCTTTGTAAACTCTGATAATTCCTTTTTTCATCTCTTTTTAATGAATTAAATATATTCAGTTTTAAGTATTGCTATTATTATGTATTAACAAGCATATTTGGTTGTGCTGTCTTAAGCATATTTGGTTGAAATTGACTCGATGACAGTGAGGTTTTGAGTTTTATTCCTGAATAATTTCAAATCATCCCAGAATGCCTACTCTCCTGTCTCTCCTGACATTCCCTGCCTCCTTTCCTGCTCTGTCCCCTTGATCTCAAGTTCTCTCCCAAATCTCCTCCCCATAAGCCCAAACTTGAACACAGGCAGTGACTTGTGCTAAGGTGACACCCATCCCCCATCCCACCCCCCTTTTTTGGAAAATATTTGTTTGTAACCTGTCGGGATTGAGATATTTGCAAAGGAAGAAAAGGCACTCCCCGAGGGTCCCCACACAGAGCATAATCTTAAGAGACTGAATTCCCTGCCCTTGACGGGGCTGTCAACTGATGGCAGCTGGTATCTAGACAGATCTCTAAAGAGAAGGTATTACATAAAAATTACAAATCTATTCCAACAATGTGCCACGATTCCAACTGGCTGCCCTGCTCCCCCTCCAGTCGCTAAGTAAAATGAACCAGCCGAGCAGAGAATCTGGTGCCATGGCAACCTGCACCACTGCTTTGAACTTGCCAGTCCGCCAGGAGGAAATCACATTAGTGCGATATTTTTCTGCTACACATAGCTTTTGTTTTTCCATTTTAATTATGGAGCCAGATCATGCCCACGCCACCCCCAACCCCACCCTGATTCTTGAGTTCTTCAATGATCAAGCTGGGTCAGGAGGGGACAGAAAACAGTCTTGCTCTTTCACTATGTCCTTGAATTCCAAGTCACCTACTTGTTGGAAGGGAGGCGGTGGGGAAGGAGAGTCAGGGTATCTCTCTGTGCCCACTTTCCCCTTGATGTGGCTGGGAAACGCCAAAGGCCTAGACTGAAAACTCATAGAAATGTGTTTCTTGGACTGTGGGGAGAAGATGGGCCCATCAGGGTGCAGTATAGCATTGATGAAACTTACAGCTTTCCTCTGGTTTGTTAATGCTTCCTCCCCCACTATCATGACCCTAATTCCTTACAAATCTGGCTAGACCAGAGCATGTACATGGGTACAGATAAAAGCTGGAAACACAGGGAATGACGGGCAGATTAAACTCCTCTGGACCAATAATGAGAGTAGCCATACCAGGAGAGGAAGGTGGGGGAAGAAAGGGGGAACCAAACACGATGACCTACATATAGTAGATTGGTGGACAGCAGACAAGCAGATGAGGAGAGACATTGGACAGTGCAAGACATGAAAAAATAATTATAAATTTCAAGGGTTCATGAGGGTGGGGGAGGGAGGGAGGGGAGAAATGAGCAGCTGATACCAAGAGCTTAAGTAGAAAGAAAATGCTTTGAAAACGATGATGTACTTGGAGACAACAGATGTATATGTGGACTGTGATAAGAGTTGTAAAAACCTCAAATAAAAAAATTAAAAGAAAGAAAGGTGCTTCTTAGCTCTTTCCACACCTATAAAGCTGGCAATAACATCTGCCTCACAAGAGCATTGTGCGGTTGAATTAATGTTCATGAAGTTCTAAGGATCTTTCCAGGGAGGATGGAAGTTGGTGGTTGATGCTGACGAGGGGAGCTTCGGTGTCCCAGTGGGTCCTGAACGCCTTCCATCCAGCCATGATCAGCAAGAAAATGATCATTGGATTGTCATTCATTGTACAAGTGTGGACCTTGGCTGTAAAAGTTTATGAACACATTTTGGGAATGTGTTGGTAAGTTCGTAAAAAGGGCTGCCTCTGAACCCATTTTCACCACTGAGAAAGGGAACAGGAAGTGATGCCCTGTCTGCCACTGTGTGAACAACAGGAAGAGAAGGCTGGTTGGTGCATGGGAAACAAAGCAACCTGGCATGTTTCTGGAAGGCTGCAGATTTTTGTCATCTGCATTCTGACCTCAGAGTTAGCCAGTGGTCAAAGAAAGAAAGAAAGGAGATGCTAATGGGTGAGAGAAACAATTTGGAAAAGAAGGGTAAGTTGAGGGAATAAAGCACACTTGATTTTTTTAAAGTGGTTTTTTTCCCTCCCTTAAGCCATTCAGGGTCTTGGAAACCCACAGAATCAGTCCCATCCTCTCCTGAAGGATCTCTATGAGTTGGAACTGGCTCGATAATGGTGAGTTCTGTTTGGGATTGTGGTCAGTATCACTGAATTATACATGTCAAAACTGTTGAGTTGGTTCCTGTCCAACTTTGTACAGTCTCAACAATAATGAGGGCTACAAAAGTAAAGGAATTACAAAACATAAACATGGGTAGAGAAAGAGGCTTGTGAGAATCCTTTTCTAAAACTCTAAATCTTATTATCCTGATTTGCAAAGAAGCATAAAAAGGACAAATCGGTACACAATAAGTAACTCATTTCCAGGCCCTGGATTTACAACTTTGCCCACCACGCTGGCGAAGCATTGGAATCACTCACTTTTCTATGCCAGGAAATTTAGAAGACAGCTCCTTGGAAATCATCCTTATTTGTACCCATCCCCAAAGAAAGGTGGCCCAACAATGCTCAAATTTATAGAACAATATCACTGATATTACATTCAAGTAAACACATGGATCAGGAGACACGTGTGCAAATAGAACAAGGGCATACTGCAAGTTCTAAAATCAGGAAAGGTAAGTAATAGGGTTGTATCCTCTCACCCTACTGATTCAATCTGCATGCTGAGCAATTCTCAGAGACATTGGCTTTTTCATATCAAGAAATGAGACATCAGGATTGGAGGAAGGTTTATGTACAACCTGTGATAAGTAGTTAACACATCTTTGCTTGCTGGAAGTGAGGAAGACTTGAAGCCTTTCCTGATGAAGAACAAGGCTTACAGCCTTCAATATAGATTACAATTCAATGTAAAGAAAACCCCAATCCTCGCAACTGGATCAACAGGTTGAAGTTGTCAAGGATTTTATCGTGCTCAGATCCACAACTGATGTTCATGGAATCAGCAGTTGAGAGATTAAAATGCAAGTTGCATCAGGTAAATCTGTTGCACAAGACCATTTTCGAGTATTAAAAAGCGATGATGCTTCTTTGAAAGCTAAGGTGTGCCTGACCCAAGCCATGTTATGTTCGACGGCCATCTATGCCTGTGAAAGTTGGACATTGAATACAGAAGCCCGAAGACTCGAGGCACTGGAATTGTGTGGCTGGTGAAGAATGTACTGCTAAATGGACAGAGGGATCCACCTTGGAAGACGTAAAGCCGGAGTGCTTCTTAGAGGCAAGGACAGTGAGACTTTGCCTTCCATATTTTAGATGTGTTGTCAAGAGAGACATCGTGTTTGGTAGAAAGGCATCGAAGAAGAGGAAGGTCCTCAGGAGAGGGTGGACTGACACAGTGACTGCAACAATGGGCTCAGGCATAGGAACCATTGTGAGGATGGTGCAGGGAAGGGCAGTGTTTCATTCTGTTGTTCACCCTGGTCCCTACAGAACTGACTGACTGACTCGATGGCACAACAGCATCTGTAGGAGGGGAAGATAAACGATAAAATTGCATCTTTTGAGAAATTGCTAATCTTTCCTATGGGATTGCTATACTTTGGAATAGACCCCATGGCTCGGAGCAGGTTTTAAAAGCAGGATGATGGGGGGGGGGATGTCTACTACTGTCTACAAGGAAATCCACACTGTGATGCTTCTTGACCTTTTCTTTGATGGTCCGGAGGTGGAGCATGAACTAACAGCATAACAGCAGCAGAATTCTGTTTCACAGTTTTATCTTTCCCTGCCAGCTAGCTCCTTGTTCTTAAGAGCAGGGCCACTGCCTCAGGACATTATTGTCACCTCCTAGCAGACACTGCCATCTGTCTGCTTCCTCCCGGTACAATCCACTTGCTGGACAAACTGAACCCCTTCAGATGCGCAGCACAAATTGCAGGTAACTGTTCTTACTCTGCTGAGCTCGTCCAATGGACTTTCACTGCGCATTCTTTCATGTCCTTGAAGGAACTCCAACACAAGACTTGGAGATGTTCAGGTCAGTCTCAGGTAATAAAATATCTTCTGTGCATTTTAGGTAACGAAATACCTGACCAAAGACCCCATTTCACATTCACGTCCATCTTTTACCCGCTTTACTCCCACTCTGCCCCTCATCCGCAGTCCACAGAAGGGAAATCCTGCAAGGGGAGAAGCCAGGTGACTCCTGTCTCTTCTGCACTATACTCCATTCTGGGGGCCCACACACGGGGGCCACAGTGTGAGAAAGAAGAGACGGGAAGGCAGGAAAACCCTTCCTTGCCTAGTTTCATCATTCTCTTGACTATTGGGTTTAGCCAATGGCTCAAGGAAAACGGTGGTAGATCCTTCCCACAAATCTTCTTAGGCTGGTGTCCCTTGATCTCAGGGCAGTCCTCCAAGATCGAGATCTTGTCTCCATAGCTAGCCAAACATGGATGCTCCCCTGATGCCGACATCTGAGGAATAGAAGCCATTCTCAGTGTGGCACCATCCCTTTCCTCCATGGTCAGACCGGGCAACATCTGCCACAATCTGTCTGTGTAGAATTTTTATTGCAGTCCAGTAATGCTCTGACTCCTGGAGACACACATCACACGCTGCCGGCAATTTTCCAGAAGCTCGCTGTGGTTTCAGGAGGAGGTAGGCAGGAGCCCTGGTGGCATTATGGTTATTGCAGTGGCCTGCTAACCACAAGGTCAGCAGTTGAAAGCTGCCAGCTGCTCAGTGGAAGAAAGATGAGGCTTTCTACTCCCATAAAGAATTACAGACTCAGAATCCTATATTGGCGATTCTGGTCTTTCCTTTAGGGTGTCTCTACAGTGGACTCCACTTGACGGCTCAGAGTGAGTTTTTTTAAGTAGGATGGGGGGGAGGGGCTACTACTCTGTACAAAGAAATCCACACTGTGATGCTTCTCGGCCTTTTCTTTGATGGCCCAGAGGTGGAGAGTGAACGAACGGCAGCAGAATTTGGTCTCACAATTTCTTTGCAAGGTTGACCCTTTGCTTAGACCACGGGGGTCCTTGACACCTATTGTTTTGCTCCTCAATTGTGAGGCCTCTGTCTTTACTCTGAGGCAACAGGAAGAATGGTATTTGGCATCCCGTTATAATAGAGGGTTACTTTAAAAAGAGATTATCTTTTAGGTTATTCAGCAAGCTTTGGGGCTTTGGGGCTTTTCATAGTAAGATGATCAATGAGACAGAAATATAATAAATGATATACATGGACATTATGAGGGCTATAGCCCACAGTACTGGGAGAAAGATGGGGCTTTCTCCTTCGGTAAAGAGTTACAGTCTTGGAAACCCATAGAGGCAATTCTAGCCTGTCTGAAAGGGTTACTATGAGTCAGAATTAATTTGATGGCAGTGAGATTGGTTTTCAGTTTGGCCAACCCAGCAAGAGAAATGACTGAAGCTTGCTAGGGGATGTGAACCAATTTTCCTAAGAAGCTCAGAGGCGTTCGAGAAGAGACATAATTTGTGACTGCATTGACACTGAGCAAAGTCCAGAGGCAGAAACAGCCAAATGGCCTCTCTGGTTTTACAAGAGCCACCAAGGCAGAGAGAGAAAGAACCCATGAGCCAACTCCAGCACGAAATCAGATAACTGGAGAGGAGGCGAAGCTATTCATCGGAGTCTGACCTCAGAATCTTCCTGGATCTAGCATTTCAGGCAGCAAAGCTCCAAGGATTCTTCTTCTCAGAGAATTGAAACAGCCAACTGTTACCCATGTCAAGTCACACTGTGAAAGGAAATCTTTCATCTGGGGGAATGTTATTTGTTTTTCATGCTTTGGTAACCTGTTATTTTACTTAATGCGGTTAAGGAAAAGAAAAAATAACCCATACAAAATGCAGTTAGCCTAAGGTACTTTACTGAATGCATTCTGTATGGAATTTTTATAACTCATTGAGGTGTCCAAAAGCGCACAGGTTGGAAGTGGTAAAACCTAAAGGGGCAACTAATGCTGAGAGCCCTTTCTTAATGACCTAACTCCTGGTGATGAAAAGCTGTGTCCTGCTAGCCAACTAGTAAACACAGGTATCCAGAGACTGGCCAAAGACTTAATGAGCATGATTGTTCAGGGCACTTGCTCCTGGTCAACAGTGGTTTGACATGGTTATCCCAAAATCTGAGTTAATATACAGCATGACTCCCTAAAGTGTAACTTCCAAGTCAACGTCTATATGTATGCGGATCTCACAAAGGATCACCACAAAGATGGGCTATTTTCCAGAGCTGTGGGCTCCTCAGTGGGAAACCATCTAAATAACACTTCTCTCTCTTCCTCTGACTTGGAGTGGGTAAACTGACTGCACCCCCTTTAGGGCAAACTACCTCCATTTCAGATAATTCTTTGCCTTGTGTACTTTGAATATATTGTCAAGAAGGACAAATCCCCGGAGAGGGACATCAGGCTTGATTAAATTCAGGGTCAGTGAACAAGAGTAAGACCCTCTTCAGATGGATTGGCTGAGTGGCTGTATCCATGATCTAAAACATATCAACCCTCATGAAGGCGCCTCAGAACTAGGTAGTGGTTTGTTCTGCTGTATACAGACTGAGTGGCACCTTACAAGAACAAATGACAATTTCACAGACTCAGCCTTTGGCTGGTATGAGATGAGATATGCTAGTGTCATCTGTGAGCTCCAAAAAACTGTAACCATTAGCTCTGGGATAACCCAGGCTACCTAAAAATCATAATCTATTATCCAAAGGTGATGGTAGAGAAGAAAGTCTTCCAGTTCATGATCACCTCTGGCCAGTACTTGTGGTTCATCTCCTGTGACAATCATGTACTTGATGTCAAGTTCGTGATTGGGATACAGGCGTGGAGTCTAGCCTTTTAATCTGGAGATAGCCAATGAGACCTCTGTGTGAGCATGGTTTTCTCCTGAGAATGCTGGGAAGTCTCAAGGTATTTTCCATTTGAAGAAGAAAGACTCGACTCACTCTCTTTTAGAAGTGAAGTACTGACAAGATGAGATGACAGCCTGCTGATTGATTCTGATTCCTGGAGACTAGAGGAGCCAGAGGAGAAGACACATGAGCTTGCCCTGATGTAACCAGATCTCTGGGGGTGGAGAAGCCACAGAAAGACCCCTGCCAGTGCTGAGATGTTTCTATTGCAGCTGGATACACAAGATTCTGGATACACAAGATTGGCCAGTGATTGCTCTAGTGTCATTGCACGTGCTTTGTAAGTCGAAACAGACTTTATAGACAGGTACCAGACATATGGGCTAATATCAGACTTATGACTTTGGACTGGACTGGGTTGGGATGGTTTCTCAATGTTCAATTCCTCTTATCTACAAACCTTTCCCTTATATACATATGCATGTCTATGAATTTGTTTCTCTAGTCTAAGTAGACTAACACATCTTCTGTCTGCCTGTTCATCAGACTATGGTTGATGCTTTGCTGCCATGCCCTCAGCTGTGCCACCAGCATCAAATCCCACAGGGCCACCCAAGAGGACAATGTTCTGGCCTAAAACAGACTAGAGAGAAAAGTCTAATGTTCACCTGAACATACCCAGGGATAATCGTGTGGATCACAACATAATGTTGTCCAGTGTAGTTCCAGCATATGCACCCCATAGACCGGAATGCGTTATACAACATCCACAACAGTGTGTTTCAACATACCAACCAGCATGAAGAGGAAAGGTCTGTTATGAAGAAGGGCACCAGGAGTCCGAGCCAACTTGACGGGCAAGTAAGAGCAAACCTCTTGAAGGAGGCGACAGCCCCCCTACCTGCAGGCCCTGGAAAGGAGCACAGCAGAGATGCTCCCAGCTAGTGGCTTCCATCCTCCTTGCTGCCAGGATGGTGCAGCTTCATCTGCTGGCCTGAGAGTCCAGGTCCCTCCCATTCCCCCCTCCTCATGATTGCCATGAAGATACTGGTGAGAGCTTGGGCTCCAAGAGACCCTTGGACACAGACACAGGAGGAAGGGATTAAAGTCCTCGAGAAGTCCCAGATGCATTATTGTTGTTTGTTCAAGACAAAATTTCATTTATTTGTAATTAGAAATATTTCCCAATATATAATTACATATTATTTTGTGATGAATCATTGCTTTAATTATGTTCAATTTGTAACAATGAAACTACATCCTGCACATCAGATATTTACATAACGATTCATAACAGTAACTAAATTACAGTTATGAAGTAGCAGCAAAAATATTTTTTCATCATTTAAAAAATCACTTTATTGGCTGTTCATACAACTCTTATCGCAATCCATACATACCTCCATTGTGCCAAGCACATTTGTTGCCATCATCATTCTCAAAACATTTACTTTAGGTCCCCAATTTGCACTTACCCTCATTTATAATGATGTAATTTTTAGTTCTTTGATGCCTGATGACTGATCCCTTTGACACCTCACAGTCACACAGGCTGGTGTGCTTCTTCCATGTGGACTTTGTTGCTTCTGAGATAGATGGCCATTTATTTACCACCAAGTCTTTAAGACCCCAGACACTATATCTTTTGATAGCTGAGCACCATCAGCTTTCTTCACTACATTTGCTTATGCACCCATTCATCTTCAGTGATCCTGTTGGGAAGTGAGTATCATGGAATGCCAATTTAATAGAACAAAGTGTTCTTGCATTGAGAAAGTACTTGAGTGGAGGTCCAATGTCCATCTTCTGCCTTAATACTAACCCTTTAAGTATAGGCACGTAGATCTATTAATGAGCAAGGGGATAGGGGCTTCTTAGAATGAAAGCCACTGTGAAAAAATGCAGGAAATAAATATTCTAAGTAAATAAGTGTGATTAGTACATGCTTCAGATCATTGCTCATCTGGGGTCATACAAACCCACCAGAGAAAGATGAAGCTGTCAGTTGTCACAAAGATTTACAACTTCCACCACCCTATATTCCACAGAGGAGTTGGAATTGACTGGGTGGCGATGGGCGTTTGGGGGGCTGAACACCATGTGCTGGTTGCCATCGCTGGTTGCCAGCTCCCTGTAGGCCTGAAATAAAGACCTGTACCCCAACGGGTTCTCAGCAGCTGCTTTGTCAGACTGGATCTCTGGGCCTTGGTTCTGAGGGAACTAACCCAGGACTGGGCTCAACTGCTAGCTGAAAGACTGGCAGTTTGAGAGGTTATCTTGGAAGAAATGGCTGGCAAGCGACTTCCGAACAAGTCCATCGCTGACCACGCTGTGGAGGACAAGGTCAGCGTAAGTCAGCATTGGCAGACACTTTACAAACACCACACCCTTCCGTCTTGCTGGAGCCCAAAATGGACAGCTTGTGGAAGTGGCCACTGCACACTAGTTTGGGAGACGCTTCTCAGGAGAAACCTCTGCCACGTGGTGGACTCGCGACAACAACAGGACCTGGAACCTGTGCTAAGTCATCAAAGGTGTCTCTGTCAGGAGTACGGGATGAACTGAACGCAAATATGAGCGAAATCGGCATGAGGAGGCAAGACATGGTGCAGGTATCTTTGGATAAACATCAAGGATTCCAAGAAAGGAATGGGGGAGGGAGGGGAGAGGAGAGGGGAGAGGAGGGGAAGGGAGGAGAGAAGAGGCAGGCACTGTGAGTGGACTT
>PVJH01007147.1:0-95388 GCA_004026705.1 Nesogale talazaci | reverse complement strand
CAAAGCAAGAGAATGGGGTTGACCGGCCCATCGTGGGGGCCTTTTTGTGTTTCCATAAAGGAATGTCTGAACCTGTGATTCCCACACCCCAACCCTCCTCTCCTGCAGCCTTCAAAGACCATCTTCATCCTGCACCCAACACCCCTGCCCATGCACACAAGCCTCCCCCTTTGCCCTTCTGTGGCCACCGCAGCTCTCTGCCTTGCACTCCAACTTTCTGCCTGTCCTCTTCCTTCTCCCCAGGAATAACTTGGCTTCTCAAACACAGTCACTTACGTGGAAGCCTTGCTGGCCCTGCCTCCCAGAGGGTGGTCCTGGACCACGGAGCACAGTCTGACGCAAGCAGCTTCAGGGAACAGGTGGTCTGCTGGTCTGGGTATTTGTGCAATGTCTCTGTGAAGCTGACAGGCGTCGATCAGGGAAAGACCAAGCTCACAAAAGGAGTGTTCCTTCACCACAGACCCTTGCAGGAAAAGTCAAGTCCAGGGGTGGTGCCAGAACAGGTCCACTCAGGAAACAAAGACCACTTTGTTGAGTTTAACAGAGACTGGGTGATGTGAGAAAGCGTTCGCTAGGACTTGGACTGAAGTCTCCCCCCCAAATAAGTGCTGGCCACAGCTCTCCCCACCGAGGCTGCAAAAACAAAGGCAGAAAGGAGTTGGGGACGACTAGAACCGACACGTGTGCAGACAGTCCCCACAGTGAGGAAACCCAGTCCTCAGAGGAGTGACGCCAACCGGCCGGGGCTGGACAAACATGGGGTTGTGTTCTAGAAGGTGAGGGGACACCTGTAAGCCAGGTGCAGCAGCTCCACTGAAACCAGCGGCCATGAGCCATACCCAGAACCATTGTTGGGTGGTGCTGCCAGGGATAGGAAGGGATAGGAATAAACAGGAAGAGGTACACCCTTTCCCCCTCCCCTTCCCCCTCCCTCCGTGTAGCATTCTCTACGGGCAGAGCCTAATAGGGACCCAGGTGGCAAGGCAACAATGGGCTTGTGGAATCTTAGCCCGTACCCCACCCCCCAAGAAGAGGGGCACAGAGAATGTGTGGATTTGAGATACAATCGCTGAGTCACACATCAAGAATCCAATGGAAACCAAGAAGAGAGAAGAGATATACACTTCAATGTGTGTAGTTCTACCCATGTGCAGGTGTGAGGTGTAAATAAGTATTTCAGCATATCAATGTCACATGTTTAATGGTTCCTAACTCCTAAGAATAATATCTAACATTCACTAAACATGTGCCAGAGACCAGACAAGGGCTAAATCCTTGAAGTCAGTGTTCTCCTTCAGCCCTCACAAGAACTCTATGAGGTAGGTACCCAAAATATCTCAATTTTAAAGGTGTGCAAATGAAAACAGAGGAAGGCTACATGGCTTATCCAACCAACAGATCCAACCAGACCGTAAAGCTCATATGTGTCACTGTGTCTCTCCCTGATACTTGCTGGGCATCAGCAGTGCGAAGCCTCCCATCTTCTCTTTCCCCCCCCCCCCACTAAGGTTGTCAGAACCCCTTCAGTCAGAGGTCTAGCAGATCCCTAAGGGGTCTCTGTTCAGATGCATTGCACAGCTCCATTGCCATGCAACATCCTAGCATGGCATTCAGACGCAAAGGAAACAGAAATGTAATATTGATATGAAAAGAAAATCACCTGGCTCTTTGAACTCCATAGGCATCCTGGCGGGGGATTCAAAACGTTTGTGGGAAAGTCCATTATCTTTTCATTCCAGCCTTCTGCCAACGTTTGGAAGTCTCCGTGTAGATGTGGGAAGGGAATGATCGAGGCAATGGCACCCTGGTCAACTTCTCTCTTGCAGCCCCAGTGACCAAATGAGAGGGTCTCACATGCCTACTACAGCATGAAGGGTCTTTGGGTGTTAACACACTCAATCCTCTGTACAACCCATGTAGTCGGTATCGCCCTCATCATCTCCAATTGACAAATGGCAAACCGAAGCAATGGAGAGGTTATGTCCTTGTCCAAAGTCAGGTTGCTCACTAATTATTGATTGGAGTCGTGATTTGGTATAAGGCCATTATGAGCCAGAATTGGCTCAATGGCAGTGCTTTGGGGGTTTGTTTTGTTTTGTTTTTGGAGTAGGATCTCTCTCCTGATCACATGTCCACAATAGGTAAGACTTGTTCTAAGAAGCATGCTGGCTGTACTTTTCCCAAAGCAGAATTGTTGGTTCTCCTGGCTGTCCCCGGTACTTTCAAAATCCTTTACTGACACCAACATTCAAAGGCATCGATTCTTCTTCAGTTTTCCTGAGTCACTGTGTGTTAGTCCGGGTAGACTAGAGAAACAAATTCATAGACACACCTATGGCTATAAGGGTAAGGGTTATATACAAGAGGAATGGGACATTGAGAAAGCATCCCAACCCAGTCCAGTTCCAAGTCAGAAGTCTGGTAGTAGCCCATATCTCTGATACCAGTCTATACAGTCTCCTTCTCACTCATGAAGTCACAGGCCAGTGGGTGCAGAGTCCCAATACTGGCAGGGGTCTCCCCATGGCTCCTCGCTTCCAGGCTCAGGGTCCATCAACAGCATCCAGTGGTGGTAAAAGCAACTCAGCACTGGCAGGGGTCTCCATGTGGCTTCTCCAGCTTCAGAGGTGTGGTTCCATCCGGGTAAGGTCTGGCTCCATTCTCCTCCAGCTCCCTCAGCTCCTCAGATGCTGCCATCTTGTCTTGTCCGTAGTTCATCATCTCGGAGACTAACTCCCAGCAACTGGGGAGATGGCCTCTCACCACAAGGGAAATATCATGAGATTTCCCAGAAGTCTCAGGAGAAAGCCATGCACACACAGAGGCCTCAATGGCTACTCAATGGCTATCTCCAGATTAACTGGCTAGACTCCACCCCTACATCTCAATCATGAAATTAACATAAGCACATGACTGCCACACACTGTCCAGCCTTCATATGTAGGGGAGGCAAAGAATATACCATGGCTGGAGTCAGGCACATCTGAGTTCTCAAAGTGACATTCTTGCTCTTCAACACTTTAAAAAAGATTTTGTGAAGCAGATCTGCCCTGTGCAATGTGTCCTTTGCTTTCTTGATGGCTGTTTCAATGAACACTGATTGTGGACCCAATAAAAAGTGAAATTCTAGGTAACTTCAATCTTTTCTCCATTTTTCAAGATGTTGTCTAGCGGTCAGTGTGAGGATTTGGATTTTCTTTACATTCAAAAGCAATCCATAGGGAAGGATGAAATATTTTATCTTCATCGGCACGCTTGTGCCCAGTGCAAAGAAAAGCAGCCAACAGAATATGGAAAGCACCCAACAATATCAGTGATATAGCATGTAAGTAAATTTTTGCTGAGAGTAATATGAAAACGGTTGCAGAAGGACATCACTAGCAGTACATCAAACTGACAGATATTCAAGCCCAATTCAGAAGAGGAAATGACACAAGAGGTATCATTGCTGATGTCAGATGAGTCTTGGCTGAAATATAGAATATTAGAAAGATGGTTATTTGTGTTCTTTTAACTATGCAAAGGCAGTCAGCTCTATGGATCGTAACAAATTATAGGTATCACTGAGAAGAATAAAATTCCAGAACACTTCATCGTGCTCATGGGAAACTTGTACATAGGCCAAGAGACACTCATACAAACAGAACGGGAGAACACTACATGATTAAAAAGTGTGCATGGGGGGGCTGAGCCCCAGTGGCGTAGTGGCTGTGCACGGGACAGCGGCCCACTGGGATGGAGGTTCAATTCCAGCTCCACAGGAGCAAAGGCTGGGCCTCCTACTCCCACCACCAGGGGGCAGTGATGCCCAAACAAAAAGTGTGCATGGGAGCAATATCTTTTCACCACACCTATTCAAGCTGGGTGCTGAGCAGATCATCCAAGAAGCTGGACTAGATGAAGAAGAACGCAGTATCAGGGTTGGAGGAAGGTTCATCACACCATCTTGTTTGCTGAAAGTGACGAGGACTTGAGCTATTTGCTGACAGAGATCAAAGACTGACTCCAGTAGAGTATGAAATTATTCATGGCATATAATTCCAAGTGAATAAAGAAAGCAAGTTACAGAAGAGCAGCAACAGTACTTTATTTTTTCCTTTTTGCCATACCTGTAAGAAATACCTATACTTTAAACTTACCTAATCCATAGGTAAAGTGACCAGTCGTGGGACAGTCCCGATTTTAAACAATTTTTCCTGCGTCCTGCAGTGTTTTAAAAAAGTCCCAATTTTTGGAAAGAATGTCCAACAAGCTAGGGAACGGCGGGAGAACAGAAAGGGAATGTTAAAATCTGGTCACTTTGGGGAGGTGCGGGGGAGAGTAAGTATTCTGGAAGAATTTGTTTGTTTGTTTGTTTGTTTGTTTAGGAAGGCATCACTGCCCCCTGGTGAGTCTGGAAGAATTTACAGTAAAATATTAACCATGGTTATCTCAGAGTAGGGGATTGGCTTTTGCTTTCTTATTTTTAAATATCAGTAGGTCCCAGGAATTTTTTTTTACAAGAAATGTTTTTCGTGATGAAAAAATTTAAGATTTTTATTCTAAATGAACACTGTCTCAGGGAAGATGCTCTGGCATTTTGAAACATTTCTTAATTCCCCAGATGGATAAGAAGAGGAAACATGTGTTCCCAATAGATATCCATCCTCCTAGAGAGGTTCAAAAAACACCTATTTCATCCCGACCAGGTAACAAGAACGCCCCCTGGCGTTCATCACCAAGCCTGAAGGTGCCCAGGTACCAGAGTGCCAGGCACTGTGTTAAATTCATTCCCTTCCACATTGCTCTGTAAGGAGGGCTTGCACATCTGTGGCACATGCACACAGTCATCTCACTTTGCAGCCCACACACCTCCCGACTGTCATCTTGGTGACCCCATCCCTCTGAACATTTGCACGCTGGCTAGCATTGTTGTAGTGGCTGTGATGTTATCCCTTTGCATTGAGACTATTCTTTCCAATTTCCCCAAGTCATGTGTTGCCTTGGAAACATCATGATTCTTGTGGAGATCTAAGCAGAGGGAAATAATAAAAATAATAAAATCTTACACTTCAAGTCTATCTTTCATGCCACCACGGCGCCAGGCTACAGCCTTCCCCTAGATAAAAAGACAGACAGGCAGGGACGCCAAGACCGTGTGCCATCCTGATAATTAACGATTAGAAGAAAACATGCTATTGTCTGCTCTCCAGATAATTCGGGTCAAAGTCGTTTTCCACCTGAATTAAGCAAATTGCCAAGGCCAATGATTTCATGAGCAGGGAGATTTAGTTCTATGTCTAAAGGTTCTGGCATGAAAGAATCCTTTATGCTTCATAATCAATGAAACCTCTTGTCATCTTGCATCAACTCACATAAAAGAATGGTCTGACACAACGCAGGGAATCTCCCCTGGTTTGGAGCAGGGCTTGGCAAACTTCTTCCGAAGGAGCCAGATAATAGATATGCTTTCAGCTTTGCAGACCATACCGTCCCTGTTTTGATGGCGGCACTTGCTGTGGTGGAGTAAGCGCAGCCTTGGACAACGTGCAAACGCATGAGTGAGGCTGTGTCCCCGTGGAACTTTAGTTATAAAAACAGATCTGAC
The DNA here is from genome assembly GCA_004026705.1 of Nesogale talazaci. Lineage (NCBI taxonomy): Eukaryota > Metazoa > Chordata > Mammalia > Afrosoricida > Tenrecidae > Nesogale > Nesogale talazaci. Next base: position 89,801 of record PVJH01007147.1, on the reverse strand, counting down.
CCTAAGGCATCGCTTGCTGACCCTGGAACTCCGGAGTGTAGGCTGATGTTCCTCAGGTGTATCTGCAATATTCCAGATACATCCCCGAGAATATCCCCGAGGAGGAAAATGAGATAGTTGCCAAATCTGTCCTTCCTTTCTTCAGGACATGTTTCTGAGGTGCCCTTCCTGAGCTACTCCATGACCTGAATGAGGAATCCAGAGTTTAAAAAGTAAAAGCAAATAAAGTCTTTAGAGTTTCTACTCTAGATAAGAGGACCCACTGCGCAAACAAACAAGATAAAGACAAGTGAGATAAAGAAGACAGGACAAAGCTAGGCATTAGCTGCCCCTGGAGTGTCCACCTTAGAAGGAGCGGTCAGGGAAGGCCTCCCCAGGAAAGAGATTTTTGAGCAGACAGGCAATTGAAAAAAGCCTCTCTACCATTGAATCCATTCTGACTCACAGCCACGGTTAGAGGGCAGGGTAGGACTGCCCCTCTGGGTTTCTGAGACTGTCACTCTGTAGGGGAGGAGAACACAGCCTCTTTCTCCCCTGGAGTGGGTGGTAGTCTAAACTGCTGACCCTGTGCTGGAACCACTGTGCTGCCAGCGTTCCTCACGTGCAGAGAAGGAGTTGCTGCTACAAACATCTGAGCAAAGAAGAGGCTCACGGTAGGGAGAAGCCACATGTTCAAGAACTTGAGACACAACAGGCCAAGTGCATGTGAAGAACAGAAAGGCCTGCTCTGCTGGCCCAGGAACCGCAGAAACCAGAAGACTCTTACTGGGGATGAGGCTGCAGAGAGGGACAAAGCTCCCACAGGCAGGGCGTCTGGAGTCATAGGGCCTTAGCCTGTCACAGCCTGGCAGTCTTGATTCTTCCCGTCACCTCACCTGGGCACACCTAGGCGCTATATCGTCTGAGTTCTCCCTGCATCCATCAGGTGAAGCCAATTCTAGAAGGATCCTAAAAATGCTCCACTCCAAACACGTCCCATTCACCATACGTGGATCGTGGTGACCCTGTGTGTGACCTTCCCGTTTCTGAAACTCAACAGTCGACCCAAGAGTCTTCTACACTGACTGCTTGGCTGGGTACTGCAGGGCCACTGCATAAATGGAAGCAAGACCGCTTGCCTTCTGAAGGTTCAACCTTCTCCTACACAGACCATGATCTTCAAACCAGAGAGCACAGAGTGTACCTGCTTCAGAAGCCCCTGAAACACACAGTCAAAAACACGAGGAAGAAGGTCTGAAATGATTCTCGTGGAATTACCTGGGCCAGGTCTGTACCTGTGATAAGCCAGAGACAAGGAGTGTTCCCAGAGCTCGAGCTGTAACTTACTGGGAACTAGGACAGTAGAAGCCAGACACTAGATATGTTTGAATTGGTGATGCACTGGCCTGCTCACCACAGGGTCAGCAGTTCAAAACCACCAGCTTCTCTAGGAGAAAGACGAGGCTTTCTGGTTCCCTAGAGAGTCTCAGTCTCAGAAACCCACAGGGGCAGTGCTCCCCTGCCCAAAGCGTCGCCATGCGTCAGAATCCACTTGACAGCAGTGAGGGGTTGGGTGTGGTCTTGTGTTGTTGTTCTCGTTGCTAGGGATGGAATTGTGCCTCTCCCCCACCCCACCCCACCCCACCCCCCACGAACCGTGTTGAAATTCTATCCTTGTATATGAAATTCTGTGTGGAAAAAGGAGTTTCTTTGTTAGATGAACAGGGTAGGTTTTAACCTGATCACTTTGGTTTTATAAAAAGAGTAGCAAAAAAAAAAAAAAAGAGTAGCATAGACAATACATGCACAGACACAGGTAAACATGAGAAGACACATGTCCTGTGAAGAACATCTCTCACTCAAGGAACCCAGGACCAACTACCAGGAAGAAACTAACATGCTTGAAACCCTATTTGTATTTTAACCTCCCACACTATGAGAAATTAAATCTCTATCCATTAAGGCGGCCCAGCTGAGGCATTCACACCAGAGCAGCATTAACTAATGTAAGAGACTGTCGTAGCGACGCTTTTTTTTTTCAGTAGTAGCGACTCTTCAGCTTTTAAATGCCTTATTTCTAGATATGAATGAACATTTGAGAGCTTTAGTAGGGATTGTCAATATAAAGAGAAACTCAACTCAGATAATAGGTAAAAAGGAAAATGACGGAAAGAGATATAATTCAGGAAGCACATACTCAGGAAAAAAGAACCACCTTATCAATTCCTCAAATATATATCCACGTAGAATATATTACATTAAAAACCAGAATATTATACAGAATCAAGGAGAAGATAGAGCTTTTGAGGTTAAATATATGATAGCTTACATAAGTAACCAATAATAGCCTACATAAGTCAATAAACACTTGGAAGATAAAGTCGAGGAAGAGTAATAAAAAGTTCAAAAAAAAGAAGAACCAAAAGTTCAAGTATAAAATAAAATACTTAGAGGACAAAGCAGGTGATGGATGTGTAACAAAAATTTGGGGGGGCGACGAGGGATAAATAAAAAAAAAACATGAAAAGAAAGACTGAATATGCATGAATGGGTGAATAATGAATGAGTTCTCCAGAGTCAAGGTCTCGTTGTAGGACCAGCATATGGATGGAAAGACCTTCACTAGGTTTCTTTAGGAGTGCTGGTCACGTCGTGGTGACAGGTTGGGTGGCTATTTGCAAGGCCAACAGTTCAAAAGCACCAGAAGTTCCTTAACGAGTTACAGAAACCCACAGGGACAGTTCTGCCTTGTCTTACAGGACTGCTATGGGTCAGAGTCAACTCGATGGCAGGAAGTGAAGGTTTCTTTGGGTAAAATTACAAAGCCCAGGTATACGCAGAAAACTTCAGAGAGGGAAAAAAACAGGCTCTGACCAAAATTCAAGGACTAAACTGACAGAGGATTTCTCAAATATAAAACTTGCCATTGTCGTTAGTGCTAGTAAATAAATGTAACATTGTTGCCCTTGCTGATAAGCGCTGTTCAGGCCATCTGTACTCATGACAATATATGACAGAGGAGAACTGCCCTTAAAGGTTTTCCTAAGGGGTGACCTTTACCAGGTGGAAGCTGCGGAAGATGCAAACAAGTCCACCAGAGCCAATACATGACCTTGAGTCTATCCCACTTTAATTTTCAGAAGATCTTCAAGGGCAGATTTGATGCCTTGAGCATTGATGACCAGATGTGGAATTACATAAGGAACGTCATACAAGAAAAAAAGCAGAAAGTCATTAAAGGGACAAGAAATAAAGATTAAAGCAGATGTCAAAGAAACTGGGAGACTTCCTCTTGCATATAGAGTAGCCAGCTAAAGCAAAGACAGGAGATGATGAAGTAGAAAGTGCTGAACCAGACACTTTAAAGGAGAGCTACTCCAGTTATCAGCAGCCTCAAGTTTCTGGAAAAGGACATCGATCATGCTTGGGCAGCAGATGGTCACTGACAGAGAGGAAGAGCCTTGAGAAGATGGATTGGCACGGTGACGGGGACAGTGGACTCCCTGAGGTCCGAAAGAACCCTTCAAGATTTTCTTTGAGGACGAGGACAGAATAATGAGATTGGAGACTTGCCAAAATGCAGAGCACGTCTCTTCTCCAATTCCTTCCTAGGAAGCTACCAGAAGAGCAGCTGAACCAAAAGGAAGGAGTCCATCGGGAACATGTCAGGCAAGTCCGGGTGAAACCAGGGCTATGGACGACGGTCTCCACGGAGACCAGGGACTTGACTGTGGCTTCCCGGCAACAATGGACTCCTACAGATGGAGGGGGAGGGGTGGGGCCAGACTGGACAGTGCTCTCCTTGTGGGTCTCTTGAAACCCTTGAAGAATGAAACCACTGGCATGAGTTTACCATGGGTTTCGGGTCTGTGTGCCCATCAGAGAGAAACAAGCAAGGAAGGAAGGGGCCAGAAACAAGGAGGGCATGGAGAGTTAGGCATTGGACTGCTAACTACAAGGTCGGCAGTTCAAATCTACCAGCTGCATCTTTTTGATGGTGGGGAAACAAGAAGGCTGTCTTCTCCTGGGAAGAGTAATGGTCTCTGAAACCCTGTACAGGTTGACTAAGAGTTGGAATCAATTCTATGGAAATCAGTGGGGGGGGGCACCGTGGAGCTCATCTGAGGAGTCAATGGGGGTGGGGGCTAAGAAGGTGCAAATACTTTACACACTCAACTGCTCACTGAAAGGTTGGCGGTTTGAATCCAGCCAGAAGAAAAGCCTACTGATTTACTTCCAAAATGTCAGCCACTGCCAACCCCATGAAGCACAGCTCTGCCCTGTCAGGCATGGGGTCACCACGAGTCAGAATGTACCGAATGCCCACTGGTCCGACCCCCGGTGCTGTTTCTGGACCTTGCTTCTCTGCCCACAGGGATTCCAGGGGCTTCCACCTGGAGATGATGTCTCCTTGAGATCGTCAAAGGGACAGACTCCAAGACCACTGCGGGTCCCAGTCCGGTGTGGGTGGAAGTTTATCACGTCCTTCTTTGCTTTGTACTCTGGCAGCTCGCGGAACAATGAGAGTTATAAAATATTTGTATTCCACTCGAGTTAACACCACATTTTCTGTAATTATTCCCGCTGCTAACATCATGTTGTTGTGTGCTTTCTGAGCAAGACGAGGGAGGCAGGGACCAAATTAACTCCTTGGCAACAAAAATCTAATTAATCAAAAACTGTTCTTAGTCATTGTGCCGGCCCCTTCAGCCCGTGAAAACAGCGGCCAAAAAGGAGTGCAACTCCTGGGATTGGGAAAAGTTGGTGGCCTTGAGAGAGCAGTTTCTAAGAAGGAGCAGAGTGAGGAGGCAGAGAGACCCGGGCGATGAGAGGGTGCTCTTGCATCCTGGGTTCAGTGCTCGTCAGGCTTTGCTATTTATTGGCTGCACAGCCTTAGGCAAGTGACTTTAGCCTTTGGTTCTCAGTTTCCCCGACTGTAAAATGGAGTTAAGAATGCCTTCTGCGAGACTAATGGACACCGTAAAACATTCACAGTGCAGAGCCCCCAGGAGAAACAGAGTGCTGATGTTGACTTCTTAGCTTTCCCTGCACTGTACGGAGAATGACCGTCATTCAGACTAGCACACCTTTTTCCAAGGCTTTCTTTTTAAAAATACACATCCATTGACAGCGCCCCCCCCCCCCAAGTTACCATATTTAGGAACACATGCTAAGGACATAATAAGAGATGTGTGAAGAGTTTGAGCTAGAAGATCTGTTCATCATGCTCTTGATGCTACCAGGAAAATGGAAACCACATCCCTGTCTGAAACAGGGATGGCTAGATCAAGCCAAGCGACCACTCAGCTGTGGAAGTTGACAATAGAGAGTTTACTGATGGAAATATAGCTTTTATAGCTACCTGGATGTGGGGAAGGAGAGAAGGCAGTTTCGAAGCAATTTATAGAGTATAAAATATAATTTCTGGGTTTTAAAGCATCTTGTACCAAGGATTGTCAAGAAGTTCCTGAGCGAAATGCCATCAAAAGATAATGGAATCCTCCCATGAAAATTCTGAAACCCCTTGATGTATGTATCTGTCTGTCTATCCATCTCCAGAGCCCTGGTGACACTGGATTAAATGTGAGCTACCTTACCCCAGGTCACTGGTTCAAACCCTCCAGCCAGTCCACAGGGTAAAGATGAGGCCATCTGAGCCTATGAGGATTGACCATCACGGAAACCGTGGACCCCACTGCTCAGTCCTACACGTACAAATCGATGTGAAGGTAGCAGAAGCCAGTGTGGTGAGAGGGGCTTCATCTCTTGGACTTTGGACATGTTTATCTGGAGGGACTAGTCCCTGGGAAAAGGATATCATGCTTGGTAAAGGATCAGCAGACAAGAGGGAGACCTTTAATGAGATGGACTGACACAGCGGCTGCAGCAATGGAGTCCAACACCGGCCAGATTGTGAGATTGGGGTAGCAAGAGGCAGGGCTTCATGCTGGTGTGTGGATGGTCCCTGTGGGGTCAGAATCATGTTCGCAGCATCTGAGAGGGGCACACATACGAAGAGGGAGGCAGAGACTGAAAATTCGAGAAGCGTACTCAGGGTGTGTGGGGGGGGGGGGTGCGGGTGTGGTGTGTGGGTTGTGCATTTTCTTCTTTGTTCCTGTGTTCTTTCAAATCTTTTTAATGAGCATGCTCTTGTCATGATTTGGAAACTTCTTGAAGAAAAAAAAAAGAGGACCTAGGATTCCTGGCTCTGGGCAGCCTCTTATCTCTCTGAGTTCTAACAAGGCAGGCCTGCAGGCTCTGTAAACACAGACAAGGAGTGTTTATCTGGGGCCCCACTTATCAGTTTGTTTCCCTGACCCCATCCCCTAAAACCATCAAACAAGCCCGCAGCAAGAAACCAGTTGCCATGGATTCCACACCAAGACCCGGGGCCCCGACGTGTGTGCAAAGAGAAGGTGCCCCGCATGGTTTTCAGTGGCCGATGTTTGGGAAGCAGATCACCACCAGGTCTCTCTTTTGAGCTCGCTGACTGCTGATGCAAGGCTCTAACCTTTTGGTGGACAGCAGACCACAGTATCTGTTCATACCACCCGGGATTTCTGGTGGGAGTCTGGCCCGGAGAGAAACAACTGCAAGCTTGCTGAAGTTCCCTAGCAGGGCACGGAGAGCAGGGGAACCCTGCATGCTGCACCCTGCCTTCCCTTCCTCTGGGGAGGAGTCAGCTCTCAGGGAACCCAATCCAAGAGTACTGAAAGCCTGTGTGTGCCTCCTTTCTGCCATCCTCATCCCTCAGGCCCAAATGCCTCCTAAGAGCTGCACCCCATTGTTCCCCTCCGTCAGGACTGTGTACTCCACCCAGGACTGCCTGGGCCTTCTCTTGCCACCCCCCAATACAAGATGATGGACCACCCTACTGGATAACCCTGGTTCACAATTGCAGGTGTAATGGTGGGAGACTCCTGGGACTGCATTTCTTCAGAAACGACTGGGGGCCCAGAGATTGCAAACTGGTGACTTTCCTGGGATGAATGCAGCTACAAATCTACCTGAGGGAGCGTCAAGAAGTTGGTGGAAAGGGGCTGAACCCTGGTGGTGTAAGTGGTTGAGTGCGGGACTGTAGCCCGCGGCCTTGGTGGTTCAAATCCACCTGGGCTTGGAGGTTCAAAATCCAGCAGCGGCTCTCAGGAGCAGCGCTGAGTGGTGCCCACGACCACCAGAGGCAGTGATGCCCCCCCCCCAAAAAAAAAGTTGGTGGAAAAATGCAATTGAACAATTATGAAATGTGTCCACAACATTTCAAAGCCACCCCCTCCTTTATACTTTGTTTGGGCCTTATGTGGTTTTTGGTTTTGTTTGTTTTTTTATCTTCAATTTGAATTTTCCACCTGCCTAGAAAAATCAAGAGATATGACATTTGAGACAAAACACTGATGCCTTCCTGTATGGCACCAGATGGCTGGAGCTGAGAAAGTTTCATTTGCCTTGGAACGGGTACACATCTGAACTCCACACAGCATCCACCAGGCCTGCTTCTCCGGTTCAGACACCCGGCTGGTCTCTACCCAACCTCTGGGAAGAGATTTGATAGACCTGAGGGAGCAAGACAAACTTCCCAAATAGCCTACAGGCAACTTCTTTCTCCATCTCTGCTGGAATCTAGCCTTGATGACAGTGCCTGTACCAGCAAAGAATGTAACCTGAGGGGCTAAGAGAATATTCTCTCTCTCTCTCTCTCTCTCTCTCACACACACACACACACACACACTCCACCTAATTACCTTGCAAAGTCTCAAAGGCCCTGTGGTCAATCAGGACACAGCAGCAAGGTTGAAGCCTGAGTACAAACTGTCTGATTATTCTGACCCCCCACTTCACTGCCCAAGTCAGCTGACTCTCGGACTCAAAGCAGGGACCTCTGTGGCTCCCTGTTCTCTAGAGTTTTCAGAGCTTCCTCCTCCCCACCATCTCCCTTGCTCCTCCTAAGAGTTTCTGGCCAAGAAGAAAGAGGGCCATCTCCCCATTGTACAGTGGAAGCACTTGTAGTGAGGCTCAAAGAGGGGAGACTGAGCCCCAGGTCAGTCTGCTGATGCTTAGGGCTGCCAACTAGCCTTCCCTCCAGGCCTGCCCGCTCACTCTCTACGCTGGGCGCTGCCCACCAAACAGGATGGCCAGGTCAGGCTTCTTTGCCTGCAGCCCTCAGCACAGCAGCACCCGATTGAAGAAAATGAAGACAGCACATGGGATGCGTCACAGAATCCCTTTCAGGCATGCCCAGCTGAAAACAAACAGAATGGCATCGAGATGGAAAAAGAAAAGCACAGGAGCCAAAGGGCACTGCCCAGGGTTGAATCTTTCTACTAGATTTTCCTACCCCAGTCCCACAACAAGCCTCGAGCCCGTCATTTCCATACATGCCCAAGGACAGCCCAAGAACCCATCCAGGCATGAGCATGGGCGGAGCCAAGGGAGTCAGTCAGGGACAAAGAGCTGGAGGTTCTGATGGAAATGTGCAGACATGCCTTTTGAAGGTTTTCCCTGGAGTCTCTTGCAAGACTTGAAGCAGCGCCCGTAAAGAAAGGGCATCCCTCTGAGTCTCTGGATGAAATAAGTCAAACACAAATCAAACATCTCCCTGAGAGGGAGCATGTCCCCTTCGCGGACCAAAGAGAAAAACAACACACGAGTCCTTGGAACAACAGGCAAGCACTCAAAACAGCTTGATGAGGTAGATGCGCAAACGCATTTGACCGAGTGAGTGAGTAAGCCAAGCTCCCCAAGAGCAGACTGCGGGTTCACCTGGGCATGGGACCCAAGGGCTTCCGGACCCCGTCCCACTCCGGGCACCGGCTCTAGCCAGCCACCCTCTTGTGCACACCAGCGCTGCCTTTCCCTTGCTGACAGTTCTTTGTTTACTCACTTGTGTATCATCTCTTCCATCGTAATTAGAAATGGCGCATCCCACAAACCTTGGCAGTTTAAAACTGCATTTACATCCTCTCAGGGTCTGTAGACCAGGGTTTAGCTGGTCCCGTCGAGGTGTTGGGCTTCACTGGGGAGACTCTGATTCCTGACTCATGTCGGGGCCTGCTGGTAGGCTTCAGTTCCCCCAGAGCTGTCAACTGCAGGCGTCACAGCAACCTTGCAGGTCCGGGTAGACCTGTCCTTGTGGGTTTCTGAAACGATGGTTCTTTATGGGAGTAGAAAGCCTTGTTTCTCTCTCGTGGGGCAGCTGGTGGTTTCAAACTTCTGGCCTGGCAGGCAGCAGCCCCACACACTATGTTGCCAGGGTTCCTCATCGTCCCCCACCCCCACCACCCCACACACATCTCACGTTCCCACAGGTACATTCCAGGAGAGCAGCACCCCGGTGGGGCTCATTCAGCTCCCTCCCTCCCTTGTTGACCTGGGGTGCCTGAGAGCTGATTTCGACTCACAGTGACCCAGGAAACCAAGCAGAAGTGCCCCTAGGGGTTCCTACGCTGTCATCAATTTTGTAAAATGTTTTTATTTTATTGTTGCACATTGACTCAGCCAAACATACAAGGCGTCCAGAGTTCCTGTAGGAACAATTCAATGACATTGCTTACATTCTTTGGACCGCCATCTCCCCCCTCCCCTTCCTCTCTCAGTGGTTCCTCCCCCAGTTAACATAACTCTCTACTCACTAAAGCTCTTATCTAATCTTTTGAATTATTGTTGTCAATTTAATTCCAAAGAGGTAGTTTTTAAAAGAACATAGTGAGCTTATACCAAGGCCTCAAGGAGAAAATATTTGGAAATGAATATGGTAACCTGTGTACAAATATACTTGATGTATTGAATGTTGAAAGAGTTGTAAGAGCCCCCAATGAAATCATTGAGGAAGAAAAAGAAGATAATGTTCAGGGCAGATGCTTTTTTTTTTTTTTTTAATGAGTTTAGCTAAATCATTGTTCAGGTTAAAAGTGTCAGGGGATAGTATGGGTTTAGGGCTTGACTGTAATCTTTTCAGAAACAGGTTGACTATCCCCTGCATGCTGGGTGAGTTTACCTGCCTTTTGGGTAATAGCTGAACACTTAGTCCTGTGCCACAAGGGCTCCTTCTTACCCCCATGCCTGGCACATAGGGAACTCACGTAACATAAATATACCTGTATCAGATATATGCAAACGGAGGACAACATAAATGGCGAGCTCCACGAACTTCCAGCAGAGAAACCTAAATTATAGACTTACTTGTTGAAGGAATGAATGATCTGAATGTTCCTCAAAGCACAACAGAACAAAACCCTGTTGCCGTCAAGTCCATTCTGACTTCACAACCCTTTAGGACCGTGTAGAAACTGCCCCACAAGATTTCCGAGGTTTGAACCTGGCAAGCAGGCTGCTACAGCCTTCTCCCAAAGAGAGGCTGGAAGGTTCGAACCACCGACCTTCAGACAACCACAGTCGGTTGTCTACTGCCACCACCAGGGCTCACACTGAACCACCCTCAAGCTAAAACACTTCCTTGCCACCCGGTGCATTCTGACTCGGGGGAGCCTACGGGCCAAGGGAAGAACTGCCCCTGTGAGCTTCTGAGACAGTAATTATTTTTGTTGGGTTTTTTTTTGGGAGGGGGGTGTATCACTGCCCTCTGATGGGAGTCGAAGGCCCAACCTTGCTCCTGGAGAGCTGCTGCTGGATTTGAACCGCCAATCCTGTGGGCCGCAGTCCCGCACACAACCACGATGCCATCAGGGCTCAGCCCTGAGATGGTAATTCTCGATGGGAGTAGAAAATCTCGTCTTTCTTCCTTGCAATTAACAGTCCAGTGCAACCAGGATACCACCAGGGCTCCTGAATGCTCCTCGGGGAGCACCACAATCAGCGTCTTTGACATGCTCCCCAGACCCCTGGATGAAATACTGTTAGAGAGCAGAGTGAGTGCCGTGAAAAAGGCAGAGTGTTGGCAGGGCATTCTGACTCACAGTGACTGCCTGGGATCCACGGGCTTCTCCCGACTGATTGTTCAAAAGCAGGGTGCCCTGCTTTTATTCTGAAGTGGTTCTGGGTAGACTTGACCGACCGTTCGGCCTCTCAGGTCGCAGCCAGATACATTAACCTTTTGCATGCCCTAAAGCCCAGGTAGAGGCGCCCTAGGGGCATAGGACTTGAGATGGCAGTGGGTTTGGTTTGGAAGGACTCAGGTATGAATGCTCATAAATCCTGGCTCCCAGGCATAGGCCCATGAGACCTATTTTTCATTTTTCAGTATGTCATTGTAGTCTTAGGAAAAGTTGACACAGCCAATTAGATTCCCATTCAATGGTTCACACTGTGGAATTTGAACAATTGAGACTGGCCTGCGATATGGGTTGGTATGGCCACCATGGGTTGGCACTGTCCCCATTTCCACGCCACCGGTCTTGTTTGTGCCCATCGAGCTTCCCTGTCCCTTTTGCCTTCTCAGCTTTGCTGCTGGGTCCATGTTGACTGCTCGGTTCCTCCAAGGTGATACTCTCTGTGTTACTCAGCAGGAAGGTGACCTCTGGGAGTGGCTTCAGTTCCAGTGAAAGGGGGTGATGAGGTGGTCCTCTCCGAGGTCCACTAATCTCTATCAGGACAGAAAGTCTGGTCTCTTTCATGAATTTGAGTTTTGAAGATGCTTACATAGCTTAGGCATCCCCAGCTCTGGGAGACATGTGGCCAGACACCAGCAGCCTGGGAAAAAAGGGGGGAGGGGGATCTCCTCTTGCGGGGTCTCCTGGGGCCTCTGGAGAATTCCGCTGTTTGCCCTTCCTGGCTCCCAGTCCCCACTCAGGGCAATGTGCTGGGGAAGCACATCCTCCACACAGGCCAGATGAGTGACTGACTGGCAGGTGCATGTAATCACAGACAAGCTCCCCCTTCTAGTCCCCCCACAAAGGAGCATTTTGGGGAGCTGGAGACAGAGGCAGGTGCAAATGTGCTGTCCCCACCCCCACCCCTGCCAAGGCTGTTCATTGCGAAGGGAGGGCCTTGCTAAATTACGGACAAAACAGATAAACAACTCTGGCCCTGTTTATTAGAAAAAAATTGGATGGCACAAAGCCAGAACAGATAAGCTCCACTTTAATCAGTGTATTTATGTCACCTACAAAAAATATTTTTTTTAATTTAAGAAAAGCCTGTCTGGGCTTCTTTTAAGTCTGATAAATTCATTATGCTAAGTTTCAGCCTCCACAGAACTGAGGTTTCTCTATGTACTAATTCATTTTAGTCAATAATTATTCTGTTTGCCCAAGGGGATGCATGTCTCTATAATTTAATAATCAGGAGGGTTATTACATGTGATTAATAGGAATCATAAACTAATACTGAGATTTTTAAATCCCTTTCTTCACAATGAATAAGTGTAATGAAAGGGTTGGGGGAGGTAGGGATGGTCTGTATCCACTCCCCCTCCCCGCCCTCACCCTCTCTTTCCTCTCAGAGTAGGAGAAACCATGAGTAGATGCTGATGTGCTGCTGGTCAGAGCTTGGAAATGTGTCTCTGTGTGTCTGTGTGGCAGAAACAGGGAGGGGTGTGGGGGTGGGCCGTGAGAGAAAGCCCTAGACCAGCGGTTCTCGACCCCTTCACAGGGGTTGCCCGATTCATATCAGTAGCAAAATTAGTTGTGAAGTAGCAATGAAAATAATTTTATGGTTGGGGGGGTCACCTCAACATGAGGAACTGTCTTTAAGGGTCACAGCATGAGGAATGTTGAGAACCACTGCCCTAGACTTAATCTGTTACCCATTCTGAGCCCCTGAAGACATAACCTGCAGTCCTCAGTGAAAACAGAGGAAAACAACATGGGTGGGGCTTCCTTCCCACACTGACAGGTGTCCCTCTCTTTAAATTCTGAGGTCTTCCTGTACACACCTAGAGGATCTGAAACTGCTGGTATTTCTCCAGAGGTGGAGCCTCTTCCCACCTGTGTGTGTGTGTGTGTGTATGTGTGTGTATGTATTATATATATGTATTTGTTGTATTTTGCTATCAGAAATGTTTAGACTGGGAAAGCCAGTCTTTTTATAGACTTTGAAACTCTCCACTTTAGGCCAGACCTGTTGGTCATAGAACGAGGTTGTCCTGGGCCCAAGGCCCCAACTGATGGTGGTTGTTTTCCTTCCCCTGTGTTCTTTCCTTGTTTACAAAGTGGACAAATGGATAAAGTTATATCGTTCTCCAAGGGGGCGCTGACAGTGCCCTGGCTGAGCTGATCACAGGGACAGAGTTGTGACTTCTGAAAAGGTGACAGGCTGGGGCGCTCTGTCCCATCGGCCTGGGAAGGATATGACAGGGGAGGGCTGTTTGAAGCCACCACCGCTCCAAGGAAGAAAGAGTGGGCTCTGTCATCCTGTCAGTAGTCAGAGTCTTGGAAACCCAAGGGGAAGGTGAGTTCGGTTTCTGAGACTAGGGACTAGATGACAGTTGAGCGTGCTGCTGCTGTGTTTGTTGATATTGTGCCCCAGCGAGCTCAAAGTATTCACTGAACACCTGCCAGATGGCAATCCCTGTTCTTAGCACTAAGGTGATGGAGTCCATCAAGCTCACGGAGGCAGGCAGGTACTCTGGACACAGACTGGAGACATGTGGTCAGGGGAGCCGGGTCTCTGGGATAGGGCCTCATGCTGGGTCAAGCAAGCGGGCAGTGGAAAAGGAGAAGGCCCTCACCGAGAAGGATGAGCACAGTGGCTGCAACCACGGCTCACACGTGAAAATCGTGGTGAGGTTGGGGCAGCGCCAGGTGGGTTTCCTTGTGTTGGACACAGTGTCGCTAGAAGTTAGAAAAGACTCACCTGTTTTTTCCCCTGGAAAAACAACAGTGGGGCTGAACCCCGGTGGCATAGTGGTTGTGTGCAGGACTGTGGGCCACTGGGATGGAAGTTCAATTCCCGCTCACAGGAGCAAAGGCTGGGCCTCCTACTCCCACCACCAGGGCAGTGATGCCTAAAAAAATAAACAAACAAACAAACAAAAAAAACAGTGGACGAAGTGCTGTTACCTCTATACATGGATGGTTAAGACAATGGCTGTACCACCTGGTTCTTGAAGAAGCATCGGTCAAGGCATCTTGCAGAGATAAGTAAATGGACCCCCCATGGGTATTGTGACCTCATAGGTATCTCATCTCTTTACGTCCAACACTAGCATTGTCTTGGTGTTGTGTCTTCTGCCAAGAAATGGACCAGGCCCAAGCAGGGTTAGCTGAAAAGTCCTAAGCTGTCAGAGGCCTGCCAGGTAGGTACAATGTGAATTCACCCCCATTATCATTCCAGACATGGAGACTGCCTGAGCCCCTGGGTGTCTGCCAAAGCCATCTTCCTGATGACTCCCCACAGCCTGCCTTCACCCCCAGGTCCCCAACCAACTCTCTGACTAGCCCCATACACTAAGATGACCAGGCGTCCCACTTTTTTTTTTAACAATTTGTCCCATGTTCCACGGCATCTTAAAATTAGATAAATATATTACAATACTATTTCTGTATTCTATGAACATTTTTGTTGCTCCATATAGACCAAATTTTTTTTTTGGGGGGGGGCATCACTGCTCTCCGGTGGTGGGAGTAGGAGGCCCAGCCCCACTGCTGGAATTGAACCTCTGTCCCAGTGGGCCGCAGTCCCGCGCACAACCACTATGCCACCGGGGCTCAGCCCTAGACCAAATTTTTAATCAAGAATCCTCCCCCCGTTCCTTCCCCCCACCCCCATCAATGGTGTCCCGCTTAAAATCTGGTCACTTTACCGTACACCACTCCCTGGCCCCTAGTTCCCCATGCTGGCCCTTCTCTGACCTCCTCCTGTGCCCACCTTTCCCAAGCTCGCTCACCCAAGTCTGCAGTCTGAATGAGCCCCTGGTCCACACATCCAGCATCTGTCTCAGGCACCTGGCTTCAAAGTCGGTTACAAAATAGGAGACTTCTCTTCGTAGCTTGCCTCAAGCTGACTGTTTTTCTCATTGGGAATCTTTCACAGCCATCCTTTAAAAACCAGTTATGATTAGCTGTAAATGAGAGATGCATAAGATGCTCGAGCATGAGTTAAAATTGAATATTCTTCTGTGTAGTTCTAAACATCCTCTCTTTCAGACCACTGGGCACACGCAGGGAAACTTGGGGGGGGGGGGTACCACTTCCAGGCCCCTTCTGGCTGCCCTGGAAGCTATTGGAGAAATGCAGGAAACAGCAGTGAGTGCAGAAAGTGCACTGGGGTAGGTACCAGTGTCCCAGGCCCAGGCGGCCAGAGCTACAAATCAAGTGTGAGCACTTCCCGGGACGCCCGTCTTCCCTCCCCTGCTCTGCCCCTGCCGCAAAGGCTTCCTTACAAAGCCAGGGGGTTGTCTGTAATGAGAGTGCTGAGAGGGAATGGGAGGGGGGGCATATGGGCGGGTGTGATGGCCCAGATACTTCCTTTGGCTTGGAGCACATCACTCAGGGAAGCTGTTTCTCCCTGGGGAGCCCTGTTCTGAGCACTCCCATGAACAGCAGGCTAATGGTACCAGAAGATTCTCGTTTGGAGGGAGAGGTTGAGTCCGGTAGAGGACTTTACTTGGAATCCCTCAATAATGAATAAAAATTCTGGTCCTACTACTTGGACGTGTGTGTGTGTGTGTGTGTGTGTGTGTGTGTGTGTAAGAGAATGAGACAGACAGACATAGACTTAGACACCTTGGCTAGTCTCTCTTGGCCTCTCTCTCCTCATCTTTGAGACAGGGATAGTCTCCTGGGGGAAAGACAGGGTTTTCTACTCCTCTAAAGAGTTATAGTCTCAGAAACCCACAGAGACCATTCTATGCTCCTGTAGAGTGCCTCAGAGTCCCAGTTGATTGGTTTGGTTTTTTTAACCTCCCCGTGGGTGTGAGGAGTGACAGCACTCCCTGTGGGAGTATGGAGAGTTCCTCTCTGCAGAGGAAGAGCAGCCCATTGGGATGAGCCCTCCGCTGCCCTTGAGGGGCTGTCATACTGACCCCTCAGCTCATCAAACTCTCAGGAGGCTAGGGCACAGATTAATGAAGTTTTGTGCAAGCAGTGTTGAAAATATTTTCAAATGCATACTTTATTGGGAAAAGAAATAACGCTTTGATTCCCATTCTAACCAGCTTACCAGTGAAGGGTGAGGGGCTGGAAGTAGGGCGACTAGTTCAGTTCACAGGGCAATTCCATCAGATGGCAGAACCTGACAATCTTTTCAGCCTCCCAGCTGAAGAGCCGTGCCAGCGTTGTCCCTAGACTATGTTACCTTTGGGGTCCGTGGGCCTTGGGGCACACTGAGCAGGTCATGATGGGCACCCTGGGTTTCCCAGTGTATTTGCAAGTCGGAATCCACTCGGCCGAGTACGTCCAGGTTTGTCGGTAATGATCCAGAGAGCCGCCTGTATGCGCATGTGTGAGTCTGTGTGAGTGCTCACCGGCGCGCGCAGGAGCATCCACTCCCTGCTTCATTCGTTCATTCGTTCACCATGCACTTACTGCACGCTTGCTGAATCGGGGTCTCTATCGTTAGGAAACAAGGTTAAATAACACTTAGCTGCGGGTTTCAGGAAAGGTATCTTGTCAGATGCGCACCCGGCGAGCCGAACTGGACTACCACGTGGCATGTGACCAGCTTGGCTGGAGACGAGGACAAAGGATGCAGGCAGGCTGAGTAACAGAAGTGACCCAAAGGGACTGCCCAGTTAAAGGACACGAAGCGCACGCTCATTCTTAACTGCCAGGGAAGGCAGCGTGAGAAAGGGACCCACATTGAGCATCATTAAACACAATTAAAGCCTGGTGATTAGTCACAGAACAATATAGAATAACATATGCTGGAATATTTATGTGTTTTCCGATGGTCCGCGGCTCCTGGGAAAGGGTCATTGGACCCCTCCAAAAGGGTCGCGGACCCACAGGTTGAAACCGCTGCTCTAGAACGATGAGCACCAGGAACTGTGGGAAGGAGGCGGGCACCCGGGTCAAAAACAGCCACATGGCGCGGTGTTCGGGAGGAAGTAACTGCGCAGGACAAGGGCGTGCTTGGTGGTTCGGAATCAGAAAAGGTGTGCGTCAGCCTTGTATTTTTTCAACAGGCTTATTCGATTGGCACGCTGAGCAAATAAGCCGAGAAAGCGAGCTCTCTGCGCAGGATGCTGCATCTGAACGGGAGGAAGGCAGGCTCGGGCGCAGGGGACAGAAGCTTGCTCGCTGACTGCATGAGGACTCCAGGACCGCCAGACAGAGACCTTGAGTGCAGCCTTCAGTATGGAGCCCAACTCAACACAAAGAAAACAAAGGCCAGTAAGCAGCATTATGATCTATGAAGAAAAGACTGAGGTGGTCAAATACTTCATTGTATGTGAATCCACAGTCAGTGCCCAGGAAGCTTAAATACATAAATGCCTGCTGTCAGTGGGTTGCTCTCAAGGCGTGGTGATCCTTTAGGGTGGGTCCAGTGGCTCCCTGGGGGTTCCTGAGACTAAATCTTCATGGGAACAGAGAGCTGCCTATTTCTGTGGAGTCGTTGGGGGATTTGAACCACTGACCTGGTGATCAACAGCCAGACATTTACCTCATTCCTTCACATGAGAGCATGAGTCAAGAAATCAAATCACGTATTGCATTGGGCAAATCGGCAGCACAAGATCTCTTTAAAGGGTTCCAAAGATGTCACTTTGAGGCCCCAGGTGTGCCTGACCCCAACCCTGGTGTTGTCAACCCCCTCACATGCCTACAAGAGCTTCCAGGCAATCAGTCAGGCAATCTGCATGACGGTGTCAGCATGGAATGCCAGGAGAACACGCACACTGCGTTGGAGGAAGTCCAGCCGGAATGCTCCTTGGAAGGGGGGATGGTGAAGCATTGTCTCACTTCCTTTGGACACATTATCAGGAGGGACCAGCTCCTGGAGAAAACTCTCCTGCTGGCTCAAGCAGAGAGTGGGGGGAAAGGGAAGGCCCCTCACTGAGACTGACAGCAACAGACTCAAGCATAGCAAGACGGGGAGGCTGGGGCAGTCCCAGGCAAGGCGGTGTGGAGTTCTGTTGTCCAAAGGGTTACGATGGCCAGTGCTGGCCCCTCATGTTTCTTTACCCTTTCTGTTTCTCCCTTCCTTTCGCTCAGATGAAGAACAGAACTGGGAAAAGCTAGTAGAGTATCAAAAATACACCAGCACAAACCTTAGCCTTCTTCTTGCGAGAACACGGCACTGTTCACTACAAGCTCGTCGGAGGCAGCTTGACAAGGAAGTCAAATCAGGGTGGCTAATGAGACTTCCGGTGAGGTGAGGAGCCCTTTAGAAGAGGTTTCCCGACATCTTCAGTGGGTGGTTTATTCCAAACCTTGTGTAGGATCTGTAAGTGGTATTGTGAACCATAAATAAAAGAACCCATAAAAGAACCCATGACGCCCAAACAAACAAACAAAGGGTCAGTACGAGTCAGAACCAGCTCACATCCACTAGCCAACAGCAGGACAAGTTGAACACGAGCACGTATGTGGTTCCAGTCCTCTCTCCTTTCAATAAGCAAGGCGATGTCACCGGCCTATAACATAGTTTACGCTCTTGCCTTGTAGTCATTGCCGGCCTTTTCTCTCTTCAATTTCCAGGCAAGTGGGATATACACATATAAACAACTGCTGACACCACATCGTATCTTCCCCTCCATGGCAAGAGGGATATATAAATGACTATACTTACAGATTTGTTTATATAGGTATATAAACACATAAATGGCCATTGCTACTACACATCGCGTCTTCCTCTCTGTGGCAAGCCAAAGCCCTGGGATGGGCTCAGAGGACAGCAACAGAAATGAGAAGGCCATTCTCCCAGAGAATGTCACTTGACATGGTAGCCTCCTGAGCGTGAGCTTAGGCTGGGGAGCGTGGTGACAGCCGAGTAGCCCTAGCTTGGCGGAAACGCAAGACATCGAAACCTGACAGCCCCCGCTTCGCATCCTGCCAAGAAGGAGACGGAGACATGTGCTCTGCAAGTGTGCAATAGTGAAGCAATGTCTGACCTTGCCAAATCGAAAAACGTTAGTCCCAGAATGTCTGATTGAGGGGGGACCTAAGAGGACAGGGCAGGAGGGGATTTAATCTTCAGGCGGACAGGAGCTGCCCAGACCAAATAAAAAAACCCCAAACACAGAACATCATCACCAAGTCGATTCTGACGCCTAGTGAGCTACCCTATAAAGCAGACGGAAATTGCCTCATGAGGGGGTGGTATTACTTTTTTTCCCCTCAGCCTGCTATTTCTCTTTCCCATGAAGAACCCAGTGAGTTTGAATCACCGACCTTCTGGGCATCAGACAGATGCTTAACCACTGTACCACCAGGGCCACCAGGTGGCTGCAAATAAAGACACGCATTGTCTGACTGTTCCAGGCGCTGAGCAAATCCCCAGGAAGGCTTATGTGCTGTGGCTTCGGGCAGAGCAGGGCGAGAGACAGAAGCTTGGCTGATTCTGTTCACGCAGGAGCTTCCAGAAAGAAAATGAGTAGGTGCAGCAACAGTGGCTGAAAGTCACTTATCCAGTGGGAACTGACAGGTGACCTTTAGAAGAGATAGGGCATAAACAACAGCATTTAGATTTAGCCAACTATGAAGATGCAGCTATGCAGAGAATGAAGTCCTCGACGCCACCCCTCTTCTTCTGAAATCAACAGACACCGAGCTGCCGGGGCCTAGACAGCCCCTCAGATCCAACCAGGGACCCCAGAGATGAGGTCGAGAGAGCACTGGACCTGGACTCAAACATTCTTGCTCTCAGAGGCCTTGGGGTCTCAGGGGGGTCGCCTGAGTCAGTTTCCTCGTGGGGTCTTAAGACTACACTTTACACTATGTTCCAAAGATTGAATAAGACCCTGAGTGCAGTTACAGTCTGCATAGATTCTGCTATCCTGATTTCATATACAGAAAAACATGACAACATTGTCCAAAAGACAACAGCAACAACAAAACTCATAGCTACAGCAATCGCAAACTAAGACAGAAGAGAACCTCCATTAGAGAGAAAACAACAGCCCAATTTGTGACCCACAATAATACTACACCACCCAGGTTTCCATGGATAGTCTACGCTTCTTGAAGAACCTAAATAGAAGTCAACAAGAAGCAATACATCGCTATTGTTACAAGAATACCCTCTACTGAAAAAAACCCACCATTGCCTTGGAGCTGATTTTGACTCCTCATGATGGCACAGAGCAGAGAAGAACTGCCCGCGTTGTGGTTCTTTACAGAAGCAGGCTGACGCCTCGTTCTCCTGTGGAGTGGCTGGAGGATTGGAACCTCTAGTCTTCTGGTTGGCAGCCTAAGCACTTTAACCACTGGGCCATCCGAGATCCTACCTAAGGTACCGACAAACATCAAAAACAAAAGCAAACATATCTTACATTCCCACCACGGAAAGATACCACCACATTCGAATACGTGTTCTTCCAGACCTGTTCCCAATAGCATTAACTCTTCATGAGCACTTCCCCCGAAAGGAATCCAAAGGCAAACAGCCATCACCAGAGGTGCTAATTTATTTAGGAGTCTAAATTTCCTGGATGTGTCTTTCACTTACCCATGAAGCCCAGGCACAGTGAGATTTAATTTGACCATTTTTAGAAGCGCATGGAACAATTAACGGCAAATAAATGGAATTAAATCAAATTGAATACAGCCTTTCAATGATAGGACTTAAAATTTGATTTTAAGCACAGTAATGAACATAAAATGAAAGTTCCCATCAGAAAACCGAAAGGTCTGTGGAACCGCCGGGGACCCAGAGCTCCACCGCCTGGTCAGAGGCTGTCATGACACGTCCCATCTTCTCAATGCTCCGAGGTCTTCCTACTTCTAACGTCCAAATGCACCCATGCCTCCTTTTCCTGTGTGAGTTCACACTCCGCACAGAGCATCCCAGACATCTTGACGTCCACTGTGCATTTCATCATGTCTAGAACATAGGAATTGCTTAATAAGCATGTCTAAGGAGAGGATGAGTGTGTAGGTGAAGGAGCAGCACCTTACTCACCTCACAGGGTTAGATGACCACAGGTTTAGAGGGTTTATCAGGAGATGAGGAAGTGTTCTCAGCACCTAATGCCCAGCATGTGGAAGGTCAGTGGTCAACTCTGGGCTTCCAGGTGGAAGACGCTGCTTCTGTCCCCAGCCAGTGCACCCCACGTTACCAGCTGGCCGCAGACTGATGATGCATAGGACTGCCAACTCCAGGTCAGCCGCTTGAAACCACCCGCCTCTTTGTGGGAGAAAAACTGGGGCTTTCTCCTCCTGGAAAGAGTCCCAGTCTGAGAAACTCACCAGGGCAGGTCTAGCCCGGTCTACTAGCTTCCACTGAGTCAGCTTCCACTCAGTGGCAGGGAGAGTCCCGGGTTGAGAGAGGCTTGTGTTGCCGTGATACGGATATGTCTTTCAGAGGAGCTTCTACGCCAAGGTGTGGTGGGATACTCCCCCGACCCAACCAGAAGTCCAGTGAGGATCACAGAGGGCCAGATCACAGAGGGGACGCCTGCTGACAGGGGTGCGTGGTGACCAGGGTAAGGAACAAGGCAGAGACCATGTTAGGAACCACACCAACCATGCCATCGAATTGCTTCCTGTGCTGTCAATCTTTATGGCAGCAGTGGCCTCATCTTACTCCAGCTGGGCAGCAGCTGGTGGGTTGAAACCACCAAGCGTTCCGTGCTGAATCCCTCGCACCACCAGGGCAGGAAAGTCCAGTAATGTTTTCAGCCAGGTACTTGGTAGGCACCTGTTCTCTCCCTCTCCCATTTCTCTTCCCTCTTTAGAGGCCCAGCCCTCACATTCTCCCCAGAGTGCCCCAAGGAGGGAAGAAGAAGGATGTGCCCCTTCCTGGGCTCAGCTGGAGTTGAGGTCATGTTTTGTGTGGGTCTGTTGTCGGTTTTGAAGCTGTAGACCAGGGTCCCTGTGCCTGCCATTTGAGCTGGCCGCCAGAGCCTTCACTGACTTTGAGAAAGTGGTTTCTGACACCTCTGTCAGGCTGGCTGATGACGAGGTGCCCACTGGAGTGTGGACACTATTGACAGCTTTTGGCAAGCCGGGTGTCGTCTGGACTGATGGATGCTGCACTGTGGGGCTCTGGCCTGCACGGAGATGGCATGATGTGGAGGACGGAGTACAGACACTCGAGAAGAAGGCTGGGCTCGGCCAGCTTGCGAGCTGGGTGACCTTGAACAAGTCCACTTGCCCTGCGAGTATATAATACATCTCATTAGGATGACACCATGAGCAAACGCCTCAAAGACCACTTTGTACATTAAAGTACCAGAGCAGGGGCAAGGTGCGGGTAGCAATGAATCTCCAGGGAACGTCGTGGCCCAAGTACAAATCTGCCTAGCTTAGAAACTACAGGAAATGTCACATGCATCAGCTAGGGCTCCAGTCCTGCTTAGGGAGTCAGAGAGCTCCTTTGAGCCGCTGCAGGACCCCCTTGTTGCTCTGAGTCTGCAGCCCCCTAGGACCGTCTCTCCCAGCATCCAGAAGAACTAGAGAGGCTGTATCCCTTTAAGCTACCACCATTCTTTGGGAAAACGATTTTTTTTAAGCTGACTGTAGATGCTGGATTATATGAACCCTTAGCACTTAATCTCATGATGTCGACCCATTTTTTGGACTGGTACAATGTTTTAGGTGTCTGGTCATGCTGCCACTAGGCACTCAGGTGATAGCTAAAAGCAGGGTGGGGGGCTCAAAACTGGGGGTCCATTCCCATAAAGATTCCAGCGCAGAACATGCTAGGAGTTGCTCCAGTCTGTCCCATGGGTTTCAAAGCCCACTCAAGGGCACCTGACAGGGGCAACATCGAGATCGTGACCAGGCAAACTCTGGCATCATCCATGCATTCGGCTGGTCCATATACGTTTGAGCACCTCTGGTTTTCTGGACACTGTGATCCGAGCTGGGGAGGCTAGAGAGGAAACCGAGAGGGGGAGGAGGGGTGTCAATGAGTTCAAAATCTATGGGGCCTCTGGGTCTCTGGGTGGCGCAAACTGTTAACGGGCTCAGCTGCTCATGACAAAGTTGGAGGTTCTGGTGTGCCTCAGCAGAAAGTACTGGTGATCTACTCCAAAATATCCATTACCCAAAACTCTGTAGAAAACCATTCTAGTCTGACTCACACATGGGATCACCAGGAGAGGGACTCGGCTTGACAGCGACTGATTACTGGATTGTGACTAAAGAGACAGAGTCAAGGCCCTGATCTGTGACTTTGGGAGAGACAGACAGACAGAGACAAGGTAAGGCCTTTGGGTTCCTCTTCAGTGGCAACATTCGCATCACGAAAGGCAGAGGGTAGCCTACTGTGCCTGCCTCTCTCATCCCACCCCCCACCCATCCCCTCCACCCCTTATCCCTTAAGAGTGCAAACTTTCCTGCAGCAGATGGTGGTAGAGATCCTTCCATGGACCAGGCACTGTGTGGGGCTCCAGTCCTCATTCTGATTCAGCTTTGTAGCAAGAGGAGAGGCGGAAGGAGAGGCAATGTGTTCAGCCAGCCAGCCTTATAATGCAGTTTCTGTTGACAACAAGAAGGCTGAAGCTGAAAAATCCTGCAGCTAAAGATTTCCACTTCGAAGTACCCTAAGCGCCTTCCTTGCCCCGTAACCTGATTTCTTGCAGCCCTGGCCTAATCTCATCCAGGTTCCAGCTCTGTACTGACTGTTGGGATGGGCATGAGGGCAGCTTGAGTGACGTTCCTTGCAGAGGTGGTCTTTTTGCCCTATCTTTGGGGGTCTCGTAATTGCAAGTTGCATGGTTAGAAGAGTCAGCCGCTGAGCTTTCTTGGACCTCCATTTCTTGACTTGCAAACATGGAGAATTCCTAGATTGCCAGCTGATTGCCTTTGGTTCTGTGTCTCTGCTCAGGGTGCCAGATGCAGCTCATAACCAACAGCAAACCCTGCAGACATGCAAAAAAATAAAATAAAAATGAAGAATGCCATCCGAGGATTCAACTCCAAAGAAATTAGGCAATTCGTGAAGGACGTTGGTCACACAACATCAGAGTCTAATTGCAATGCAAGGAAATGTTTGCTAACTTAGATAAGTACAGGTTTGCAGTCACTCTTGTGCACAGATTGAGTTGTAAAGTTGAGGGAAATAGAAAAGTTAATAAGAAGATGGGAGTGATAAACACAGGCTATATGAACTAGGTGGATTAGGATTATTAACCAGGTGATTATCTCCTGTGAGAGGTGGAGGGTTATGAGTCCCAGGCCCATAGTCTGACCACGGTGTAATGGAGTGACGAGGTTTTATAGGATGAGGGGAACGTGCTTCCTCTTCACAAACCACCTGTCATCTGGGGAAGCCGGCGATGATGAGATGAGTAAGGTCCTGACTTAGAGGAGAAGTTCTGGATCGTAATCATGCTCAGACTCTATGAATTTGCTATAGATGATCAAGGCATAACAGACCTGGGAGGTAGCTGTTCGGTGGGTGTGTCAGGAGCTTCCATTGGAAGGCAGAGAGGCCAGGGAAAGCAGTCCCAGTGAGAGCTCAGGCTCTGGAGGCAGACTGCCTGGACAGGAGTTCTGCTAATTCTTTGATAAGTTACTTCAGCTGGCTGCACCAAGGGCCGGCTGCAATGTGCAAGGTTGAGGGTTCAAAGCCACCAGCTGCTCCGAGTGAGAAAAACAGGGCTTCCTACTCCCACAGACTCCCAGGGGGCAGTTCAGCCTTGCCCTTTAGAGACTCTGTGTGTTGGCATTGGCTGGACGGAGTGAGTTTGTGTCTGGGATCGGTTTGTATCATGGAAACAGATAGTGAGATCCCCTGCCCTGAGTGGGGTTTTAGGTAAGGAGTGGGGGGATTGCTACTCATAAACTGAAATGCATTGTGACTTGCTGGCACAGAGGAAACCCTCCCCAGTGGATTATCTCTTCTTGGTTCTCCCTGTTCATTAGCTCTGCAAACCGCTCCTGCCAGACAGGTGGTGGGCTGAACACGCGGTGTATTGCAGTGTGCCCTGCACAGGAGGCCAGAACATGTCCCCTGAACCACGGGTGAATGCCTCACCACGGAGGCACAGTTGGCACATAGCTGTGTCAGAATGGAGATGCACCAGCTCACGGATGCCTTGGAGCCGGGGGAGGGGGGGGGGACAGTGAGCAGCAAACCCAGATCCTCAGGCCAGATTGCTCCCCACGTTCCCCACAGACCCCTTATGCCCCCCCCCCCCCAGCAAAGCCTTGCCCAAGTTTCTGTGCGAAGCTGGCGACTGACGGTGGTGGTGGTGCTGGCGGCTACTCACCCGCAGCCTGTGAGTGGACACTTCAAAGGCATGTTGATACAGCTGCAGGCCACTGGGCCTGGGTAGGGGGTGGAGGTGGGAGCTGGGGTTTGGGGGAGGAGCACGCCCAGCTGAACCACACCCTGGGTGCCGCAGCTGGTTCACCCCTGGCTCTCAGAGCACTTTATTCAGTCAACAGAAATCCAGCATTCAATGAGCAAACTGGTTCCACCCAATGGGCCCCTGGTGTTTGGAAATGACAGACCCAAATCTTAGCCTGATCCAGCACCTGTCAGTGCAGGGCTCGCTCACAGCTGAGAGCTAACTGCAGGCAAAATTGCCCTTCGGCCAAACTGCTGGTTCAGAAATCCCTGGAACCCTCTGAGAGAATCCTTTGAGGGTCCGGAGAGCCTGGAAGACGGCAAGCTGTGAAGTGGGGAGTTGATTTGACCCCAGTCTGTCAAACTTCAAAGCCTCCACTCTTTCCACTTTCCAGGGAAACTCAGCACCGCATAGAATTGTAAAATGGGGGAGCAGCTCTGGAAGTGATGTTGCCGGGACTCACACTCACCATGGGCAGGGCAATCAGCCTCAGCTCACAGGGGCAGCATGCCTAAGATCACACTCTAAGGGGCAGCTGCCACTGTGGACCAGTAAACTGGCAAATCATATTAATATTAATATTATTCCTTTGTAATCTTATCAAAATAAACATTTTCAAATTTCACACACACACACACACACACACACATATTCAAAACAATAAGCTCACTGTCATTGAGTCAATGCCAGCCCATGGTGACCGTAGGACAAAGAAGCACAGCCCCTATAATTTTCTGAGACTATAATTATTTATGGGACTAGAAAACCTGGCCTTTCTCCCACTGAGTGGATTGTGATTTTAAACTGCTGATCTTATAGTTAGCAGCCCAACTGCTTCACCCTGAGCCACAAAGGTTCATCATGTGTGTGTCCCATTATCTTTAACATCCATTACATTCACCAGTTGTGTGAGGCCCTCTCATGCCCCTGCCGTGGTGGATCTGACACTGGTAAAACCTTGATGCCACAGATGGGCCCAGCTCCTTTTCAGAGCAGGCAGCCGAGGCTCAGAGGTTAGTGGCTGGCCCAAGGCGGCAGAGCTGGAGGCCTCAGCTTCTAAGCCAGGCAACAAGTATTAACAGAAACCAACTCTCTGCCCAGATCCACGCTTAGAGCAATTAAGACGATCATGTGTTGGGAAGCTCAGAGCAGGAGGAGGCAATATTTACTAACAGAGCCAATGAACTTGGCAAGAAAACGTAGCTGGTGGTGGTACATTTACAAATTCTACTAGGGGAGGAGGGCATGCCATCTCTGGGCATGTCTTCCGTTCAACATAGCCTTCTCTGGCACGCCTATGGATTACGCCAGAGCGAGGAGGGCAGGAGGCCGACCTCCTGTTCCCAGGGACACTGTTCATCCCTCCCCAGACCTCGCATGGGACGCGGGTGTACACTGAGGCAGGATGTGATGGGGCAAAGCATCGGCTGGCCAGGAGGCACGATTTTCTACACACAGGTCCTCCAACACCGTGGGGCTGCCTGGAGTCCCTTCCCTCCGAGTTATTAAAGCAATCAAAGATAAGCAAAACTAAATTGGCCTCGTCTGGATGCTAATGAGAAGAACAAACCCACAGTCATCCGTGGATGGAGACTCGCGCTGACCCAAGCAGACACATCCAGTAAGTGTTGACACAAGTAGACTGCCTCCCAGGGAATGACTGCCGGGTTTGAACCAACAACCTTGCGGCCGGCAGCCCAGCCCCCGGGGCTTTGGCATTATAATAGTAGACAACGGTGAGAATAATAACTATGATTGAGTGGTGTGGCTGGGTGATGCAAAAGGTTCCTGCCCTCGGCTGCCACCTAGAAGGTGAGAGGTTGGACACCCAGCCCCCCACCCAGAAGCACCTCAGATGAAAAACCTGAGCGCCTCCTTCCCCCAAAACCCACCCATGGAGCTCTCTGCTACTCTGGCACTCATGAGTCTCCACGGTGTGGAGTCCACTGGAGAGCAAGTGGTTTGACAATCAGGTGTGCTCCACACTTGACATTCAGAGACTCACTTAGCCCTGAGACTGAGCTCTTTCAAACTCCTCTCCCCATCCCACCCCCTACTCCAGTCTGGGGGAGAAAAGGAGGCCAGAGAGTGTAGGTAATTTGCTGCCGGTCACACAGCTGTTTTGATGGGATGGGTTTGGGACCCAGGTCCGTTTGACTCCAGAGCCCTCACGTTCATACACATCTTCCTGTGCTACCTCAGGGACGGAATCCTGGCAGGGGGTGGGAGTGGGGGTGCCTCTCTGCTCTCAGGACCCTGCGTTTCCATCTGGAATGCAGCACCGACTTGACACTGTCGTCAGCAGCATGCTGAGCTCAGTGGGGCTCAACAATGCCTGTCAACAACCACCTTGCTCCTTATTAATGGTCTCAAGAAGCCATGCCATTTTACATTCCTCAGATTAACTTTAAAAGTCATTACAGGTTTTTATTGCAAAGACTGAATGTGTTACACAACTTAGCACTATTTAAAGAGCACATCTTTTTAAAATTCAATCCAAATGCAATTCATTAGTAACGATAACAAGTCAATGGATGTGTTCCATCCAATTTCCAGGTTGATGGATGCTGTGAGCTTTTATGGAACTTATTTGCAATTAAGACCTTGAGGAGAGCTGTCTGGTGCATTTGGAAGCTCCTAAGTACACTGTCAACAAGACTCATCTGCATCAGTCCTAGTCAACCCTAGTGTACGTCAGAGAAGTCCGGTTCACAGTGGGACTCCTTCCATAAGGTAGCTGGGCATAGGGGAGACGTTTCTCCTTCAGCATGTGGACTCAAACACCTAGGTCAGATCAAATCCTGAAAAGCTGGTATGGGATGGACAATGAATACGGAAGACAAAGAATGGATGCCTTTGAATCCTGGTGTTGGCAAGATATTTGGATCAATTGTGGACTTCCGAAGAATGAGCAGGGCTGTCTTGGAGGAAGGACAGCTGGGAGCTTCTGAGAGGCCGGGGTGCTGATGCTCTGTCACGCATACTTTGCACTTACTCGCAGGAGGGACTGAGTCCTGGAGAAGGACATTGTGCTTGGTGAAGTTGAGGATCAGGATGCCTACCGAAACCTAACTCCTAGACATGGGTGAGAGTCTGCTGAGGCTGAACAAACCCAGCCATACTGTCCCCGTTGAGAATTCCAGGAGAAACTGGGTGGCTTCCGATGGCTTTGAGCCACTTGCTTGAAAAAACTCCGAGAAGCACACAGATGAAGTCCATATTCTGAAAAGGGAGAAAGAGAATGGGACAGAAGAGTGGGAAGTGAAGAGCTGCGATTGTTTCCTGGAGCTGTGCCCGGCACAGTCTCTAGGTGCAGAGGAAGTGGTCCACAGATAAGGGTTGTGAAAACGAGAGAGCGTGAGAAGAAAAATACCTAAAAAATAAAAGACCAAGGATTTTAGCAGGAGGAGCCCTGAACCCACCAGCCACTCAATGGCAGGGGTTGGGGTGACAGTGGGGAGACAGAAGGGAGAAAGAAGTGGCATTTGGCTCCCATAAGGATTCACAGCCTTGGGGATTTGGGGGGACAGTCCCACCCTGGTCTACAGGGTTGCCGTGTTTGAATCAACCGGATGACAGATTTGGCTGTTGGTTTCTAGAGGTAAGATATAGACAGACTTGTTACCTTACACCCACAATTAGAGCTCAGGTTTTTTTTTTTTTTTTTTAAGTACAAATGCTGGGGAGATTGAAACTCTTATACACGGCTAGGAGTGTATAAGCATGTATAGCCATGGCGGGAAACATTAAGATGATCCCTGAAACAAGTGGGAATAGAAAGGTCCTGCAACCCAGCAAGCCCTTGTGCGGGTATCGAACACAGACAGACGTACGCTCCCCATGTTCACTGTGGCAAGAAGATGGGAACTGCTCCAAGGCCCATCAGGAGAAGATGCAGAAGGCGACTGTGGTCCCTACTCACAATGGGAAACAGTGATGAAGTCACGAAGCAGCTCCTGACATGGATAGACTTGGGACCCCAGAACCTGCGTGGAATTGGCCCATCACCAAAGGACAAATGTCACAGGAGTGTACCACCATAGGGGTAAACACCAACATGAGGGCAGGTTTCTGCTCCCAAATCATAGCTCTTTCATCTGGTCTCCCAAGCAACAAGGCAGAGAACCTGCCTAGTGCCCAGGAGCCTATACCACCCCCTTTAGACACACAGCTTATAGACCTCTTCAGCAGAGAGGCCCCATCTCAGCTGGGGTCAGCTTCTTAAGATACCTTCCTGAAGATTCCAGTCAAGATGGGAGGAGGGGGGCTTTTTTGTCTCAGAGAGGCAATGCCACTTCTGCTGGTTGGTACACTGGGTGGAGGAATCTCCTACTGGGAACAAAAAATGCATCACCATACTTCTACAGAAGACAGGGGAAGAAAGAACATGTACAGTGCCATGTTCCCCACTGGATACTGTTGACCAGCCCTTGATGACCGCAGGCAATGGGGTATAGACTACTGCGACTTAAGAGCCTCTCCTTCCAAGGTACACAATATATCATAGGTCACACTAGAAGGATTCAATGTGGAAACCCCAACCTTTTCCTCAAACTCACCTGCATGCAGCAGATTTAAGGAATCACCATGCTCCTTGGGACTTAAGGCTGAGCTGTCCTAGGGTGAGAAGCAGCTGGTGCCTGCTGTCCCCAGGATATGGAATTGGAGGTTGTTGAACCTTGGTTTGGATCTTTTGCTTTGAGGGTGTTCAATGAATGCTGGCCCCAGATTGCCATATATTGACCATCTTAATACTCTCCGGCTTCCTTATGATATACCTGGCAAGCATCGTTCTGCCTTTGTGAATGTCTTATTGAAAGTGTTCCCCTATCACCAAGCTCATTGTTCCTGTAAATCATGTCTAGGCACGCAAGAGTTTAAACTGTACAAGTCAACAATGCATGTATTCCACTTTGAAAAGCCAGACTATATTCATATGATTTCCTTTTCGATGGTATTTAAATTCCATACCTTTGGCTAAATTAATCACACTCTGGATAGAGTTGCCTTATGCACGAGGGGGGTGATTATAGTCTTCTCTATCATAAAATGATCACGACATCTCTACAGGGAGCCAGACATAGGCAAATTCTAGCTTCAACCTAAGAACAATTAGTTGTCACATGACCCTATGGGTTGCTCGCCCTCATGAAGAGACCTTTGAAGATATGGGTGTTATAGCAAAGTGTGGTGAAGAAACCAGATGGCGCCCAGCTATCAGAAAGAAGTGTGTCTGGGGTCTTAAAGCAAACAACCAGCTAAATGGGGTGTCAACTAAGTCTAGATGGAGGAAGCACACCAGCCTGCCTGATCCAAGGATTGCAGGTAATAAAGCCCAAATCTAAGGTAAGTCACAGTATCAGATCCTAAATTTGGAACACCTACTGTGCTGCAGGCTGTGGATGACAGCGGAAGCCCCAAATCCATGTGCAGGGTCCCCACATGGACTAAACTTGGGGAGGGGGTCCTCGGATCATAGCCCAAGGATATGAATAGGCTTGCTGTCAGACAAAGAGCACCGCCAAATCGAACGTGGTAGATGGAGGTTGCTTAAAAAGTCACATCTTGTCATTTGATCTTCCATTTGACCCATTTTGAAGTTGTTTTATGATATGCAATGCTTGGATCATACAGGCTGATGTGCTTCCTCCATGTAGACTTAGTCGACACCCCCGTTAGATGGCTGCTTGCTTTGGGTTTTTACTACTTTGGGCTTTCTTTTTGTTCTGTCCTTGTTGGTTTTGTTTGTTTGCTTCCTGTCTGTGTTTTGTATAATTTTCTGTCTTATGGAATCCAGGACATATGAATCTATAGAGACACGAACTGGATTCATAATTACCTGAGAGCATCGCAGGAGAGATGGGGTGAGGCAGTGTGTGTGTGTGGGGGGGGGCGCGCGTTAAGGACAATGCATGCAAGAGGAAAATATTCTTCAATTGATTTTAGTGATATCAAATGAGTAGTTGTATGACATGCCAATAAACCTCTTACAAAATGAAAACACAGACAGTTTGGGGGAATGGTGGGGGGAAGACTCGTTTGTTGGAGTTGAAGAGGTCGAGAAAATAAGATGATGAGGATGAAGATGAGGGGAGCCAACAACATTTTACTCTGTGCTGGGTGACAGATACGGTTCTACAGCCTGACTTTACCTCTTGTACTCCCTCCCCTGTGCATACACAGCACTTAATTCAGACCTTAGGAGTTAATACACGTGTCATATCATCCCATAGTTCAATCACATCAAGCAGAACTGAACAATTGCTACCACAATCAGTTTCCAAACATCCTTTTTCTTCCCAGACTCCTGTGTCCCTTTTACCCACCCCACCACTCTACCCTCCCCAGCCCCCTCAATAAAACACCCTTTTTCTACTTGCTCACCCCATAGATTCATCAATCCTTGGTTTCATATACCAAAACACAGAAAAACATGTAACACGCCTTCATGAAGGTGACCTCCGAAGACATTAACACCTCTGAGATACATCCTAAGATGAACAAACAAAACAAAAATACAGAAAATGTTGAAAACCAGATCAGACCCAGACATGCACCATTCTTTTTAAAAGTGCCATTTAGTTGATTCCAACTCACACTGAGCGTGTCGGGCAGGGTGGAATGCTCCCATTTGAATTTCTGAGCCTCTAAGTCTGGATGGAAACAGAAAGCCTCCTTTTTCTTCCCAGGAGCCCCACGTGGTTTTGAACTGCCGACCTTTGGTTAGCAGCCCAAGCTGAGTGAGTAAATGAATCGCCAGTCATGGAAGGGTGGGGGGTCCTGGAGGGAGCACTCCGTGAACGTGAAATACCTGCCATTTGAAAGGACTGTTAAGTACGTGGGCAGGTTTTCCTCTTCTAATGCTACTGAATGCTGTCTATGTGCTAGACCTGGAACCTGGCACTGAAGAAAGAGAAGTGAAAGAACCAGGTCTCTCCTGAGTTTGTTTAGATGACCTCTTTCAACCAAGCCACATTCATGGAGCCCTGGGCTCTCGCCTGGTGCTGGGGGCCCAGGGAGGAAGGTTCGCCTCCTGCCCTCAAGTACCTCTGAGTGGGGAGGGAGGTCTATAGAGGGACACATGCAGGTCAAGACTAATCCTCCTGAAAGGGGAGGGGGCACCACAGTTTTCTCTCGACCATATAACTCCACTCTAAATGAGCCTTCAAACCAAGGGTAGTGATTGCTGACCAGAGAGGTTAGAGGATTCCTGCGCGGAGTAAGATGTTTTTCATGGAACAAGACCTATCCCGACTCTCAGGAATCCACACGCAAACTCTCTCGACATATGCCAATTCGAAGAAGATGCAATGCATGCATATGAGGGCACACCTCAGGCTCCAGCTTTATGCAAGGGTCCTGAGGACACTGTGTGCCAGTCCCCCCGAGAGCAATAAGCCAGTTACTAACAAGTCAAGCCAGACTGATGGCAGCCCCATGGGGTCAGAGTGGCACTGTGTGCTCCACAAGACTGGCACCATTCACAGAGAAATAGAGCTCGCCAGAGCTCTCTTCCTCGGTGCCCCTGGGTGGACTCTAACCTCTAACCTGAAGGTTAGCCACTGAGTGCAGTAGCCATGAGGACCACCCCAGGAGTCTTCAAACCTTTTGGAGTAGCAATCCCTCCGTAAATGATAGCAGCTGAACTGGAGGCTGCACCTATTCCCCAAGCCCCTGCACCGAGTCACTGGAGTCTCTGTAGTCCCCCTACAGAAGTCACTGGAGGACTGGAGGGGGGTTGAAACACCACTGGACTGCCATGGACAGGCACCAGCCAGTTCAGCAAATGTTGGCTTCAGACTTCTTGTAAGACCCGCTTTACACCTTCCTGTTTGAACCCAGCTAGAGACATCTAGGTCCTAGATTCTAGGAAACCTGGTCAAGGCCCGGGTGATGTCGTGTGTCCTACCCAGAAGGTCAGCACTTAGAACTCACCAGCTGCTCCTCTGCAGTCTCAGAAGTCCACTGGGGCAGCTCTCCTCTCTCCCCTAGGGCTGCCCCCGTCAGGATTGACCGATGGCAGTGAGGTGCTGGCTGAGTCAGGCTCGACCTGCCAGCACAGGTTGGCAGAATTAGCGAGCCACAGGGACCCGGGATGGCAGAGAATCAGTCTGGAGCAGCTTTGAGGACCAGTTCAGCCCAGAGGGAGTGTATACCCTTAAAAGGGCACAGTTGTTTCATGGTGGCCGTACCAGCATGTGCTGGAGCAAAGACCACTTCCCATTGCTGGGCTGGATCAGCAAGCAGGGCAAGAGATAGAAGCACTTAGTGGGGGTGGGGGGGTGGGGAGGGGAGTGTGAGATTAGGCAGTATGGAAAGGTCTAGAAACCTGTGAATAGAGCAACAACTCGCTCACTCCCTCCCTGGGATTTTCAAGAGGGAGCAGCTCTTTCCCAACCAGAATAAGCCTTATGGTTCTGAGAAGGGACATGGTCCAGAAATCTCCTGAAAGTTACCTCAGTGGAATCCAAGCCCTTCAGATGACATCCATTGTCCCCCTTATGTTTCTTCTTGGCCCTCACACCTGATGTGGAGCTGAACAGCACTGCACAACAGCTTAGCCTGCTGAGTAAGGCAACCCATTTGAATGAGAGTCCAGCGCTGAAAACAGATCTAGCTTTAGTGAGGCACAGATTACATGACAACAAAAAAAGACAACGGAAGCAACAGAAACAAACAGGGGCAGAAGATGGATTCCTCTGGAACAGTAACTAGCAAGGGGTGGTGACCCGCGAGAGGCTGCAGCTGGTGCAAACAGTGAGCTCCCCTTTTCCGCCCTGCAGGCAACCAGCAAGTTTTCAACAAGCCCCTTCTCTCCTTTGCGCTCATGCCTGGCAATAGGAAGCAAAGCATTCTGGATTGTGGAGTAGTCTCTGCTTTACCATTTCTTCAATGGGGTTGAATTTGTTACAAAGTTTGCTGTGTGCAGGAAAAAGTAGACGTTTCCAAGACAATTTTGGAGGAAGACTCTAGGAGACACTGGTGGGGGTGGGGAAGCAAACTTGTAGCGCAAGCTCTGAATGCAGTTAGCTAGTTAGACATCTTGTGACAATCCAGCTAATACCATCATCTCAAAAGGGGCCACAAAAGCTGGAAGCAACCACCCACCCTGTCTGGAAATGGTGGCACCTGAGAGCGGTCAAAAGCCGACTACTGTCAGCAGCCTAGGCTACAAGGGTCCTTCAGACATTGTTGATGCTTACAATACATGCCAAATGATGACACCTTGACTGCTCTTCTCATGGCCTGACATGAAAACAGCACCATGATTGAGGATCAACTATACCATCCCACTGTTTTTTTTAATAAATCAACTATATCATCCCACTGTTTTTTTAAAATAAATCACTTTATTAAGGACTCTTACAGCTCTTACACCAATCCTTACATCAGTTGTATCAAGCACATTTGTACATATGCTGCCATGACCGTCTTCATCCCACCCTTAATGGGACCACTTCCCATCACATTCAGAGAGATGAAGTGTAACTCCACAGGCTTCCCATAAGACATAACTGATGCCAGGACATATTCCACCCCCACCTCCCCTTTCCTGTTTCTCGTGCTGAGCAGAGGCAAGCCAGTTAAGAGCTGTCCTAAGATGCTTCTAGCTTTGCCACCCCAAGAATTCAAAGGCTGTGGACTCCCATATTGAACGGGAAACAGGCAGAAGTGATTCTGAAGCCAGAATTAATTGATCATTACTTTAGTTAACCTTCCCGTTTTCATCTCTATAAAATAAAAATGGCACAATTGGAGGAATCGAGAAGGGTCCGGCAGCAGTGGAGAGCACGGTTTTGGCTGGAAAATCTTTGGAGTCCCACTTGGTGTCTCACCCCTGCTTGTCACTCGCCCGCCGTGCGAGCTATGGCTTCTGGATGCTGCGCTTGACTTCACACGGGCCTCGCAGACGGCGCGTTCACATCTGCTCCGCGGTGCAGAGCTGCTGGCGGGGCACAGAGCCCCACATCAGTTGCGGCACAGGTTCTTGCCACGGAGACACGAAGGGTTAGTCACCCGATTGTGAACACGGCTTCTCAAGAGTCTCCTGAAAGCGGATTATGCCCGCTAAAGGCACCCACAAAGCCAGCAGTTTGAAACCGCGAGTCTTTTTGTGGGAGAAAGTTACAGTCACAGAGATGCCAAGGGACATTTCTACCCTGTTCTGCAGGGCCTTGAGTGGGTAGCAGTGAATGAACTTTGGTTCTGAGTTTATTCCCTCCTGCCTCGTTTATTCCCTAGAGATTAGGGGCGAGATGAGCCAGATGTGAATGCGCAATCCAACACCACCAAGGGGGAGGGGGAAGAGAGTCGTTCTGGAAGACAGCGCACTGCCCCTTTGCGTTCATGTCCCTGATGCCAGCGGCTCTTTAACTACCAGCCACTCCCAGGGTAAAAAGGCAAGGAAAAGATGTGCCATTCCATTCTATCCCACACCCACCCCCTCCATCCCCCAAGCTGTCCCAGGGATCAGTAAGAATCAACTGTTAGTGGTGCCTGCAAGGGCTGCAGGCTTTCAAGGAGAATACAGTGCCTGAAGCTTGCTTCAGCTCCCGCCCTCGCGGTACCCGGCAAGATGCCCTGTCTCTTTGGTAGCGTCCCTCCGAATTTAGAAAGCCCACTTTGAGCACTATTCTGTGGTGTTCTGTTCAGGGATGAGCCCGATTGCCATAAAGTCCCTGACTCTGTGACCAGTCACTGAGGGCAGGACGACCCGGGCTGCCCACCATTGGGGACCCACCCCCACCCCCACCCCCCACCGAGTCAGCAATGAACCATTCATGGTCCCTCCCTAGGTGGCTGGAGCTTAGAGATGGTGGGATCCAAGGTGAAATGTCCACGTCAAACAACAGATGAGAGATGGCCGCCCTAACCTAGAAGGTTGGGCAATCCCATGAGCCCCACAACTGCAAACAGGTTCCCAGAAAGGGGAAACGCCAAAAGGCCTGGCCTCCCAAAGACCAGGCTCCTGCCTCATGGCCAGGTGTGCAAAGTGAAGCATTCAGAGCAGAGGGTCTCCCAGCGCGGCTGTTTTCTTAGTACTCCACACTCCATGGGGGCTTACTCAATGTTCTACCTGCTGTGAATTGCTATGAGTTGAAACCAGGGAGAAAGACTGGGCTTTCTACTCCGGGGAAGAAGTACAGTTCTTGGAAACTCACCATGGGCCGTTCTGCCCTGTCCTCTAGGGTAATTAATGTGTCAGCATTGACTCTGGGGCAAAGAGGGGGAAAAAGAGAGAGAGAAAATAAATTGCTCAGAGGCGACTGAGATAGAGAGAGAGAGAGAGAACCAAGGGAAGCCACGGGCAGAGGAAGGAAGGAGCGGGTGGGAGAGGGGGCGAGGAAGAGTGCGGACGCCGGCGGGAACAGGCTTGGCGGGTTTTCGGCTTCTCGCCGGCTCCCCGCACACCTGAGCGCTCCCCGCTGGGCTAGGCCAGAGCGCACCGGGCCGGACTGGCAGGAGACGTTTGTCCAGCACATCTTTCTTGAAGGCAGCAGGTAGCCGGTGGGCCGTTCCGCCGGACGGGGCGGGCGGAGGACAGGGCCCCCCACGGCCTCCTCCGGGCAGGTGAGCAAACTCCGGCTGGACAGAGGCGGGCGGCTGGGGATCCCAGGGCCCCTGCGTCCCCGCGCGCCAGCCCCAGGCGGGCTGGACCGCTCTCCCCAACTTGGGAGTCAGGGGAGGGGTGCTTGCAATAAAAAAAAAAAAAGTTGAACTTTCTCCCCAGCACACACTCCGGCCCCAGGGCGGGACCGGGGGCGGCGCCTGCTCGCTATTCGCCGGCGGCCCGTGGCGGGAGGCTGCGATTGGCGCGCGGGGGCCCGGGCCGGGCGGACGGGGGGGAGGGGAGCGGCCCTCCCCGCCCGCGGGACCAGCTCGCGCCGGGAGCGGGTTAATTTCAAATCGGGGACTTGACTGCTCCGGGACGGCCACGCTCCCTGTGCCAGCCTGCTGGCCCGCCAGCCCGGGACCCGGCGTTTCCCTCCGGCACCCACCTCGGCGCTGCGGAAGGAAGGCCTGACGACCCCACACGCGGGCTCTGGGGCCGGAGTAGGGAAGGGGTGTGGAGGCGTCCCAGCTCAGTCCCCGCCGCCTGCCCTCGGGAGTCGAAGTGACAGGTCAGTGGGACGCAGGGGGGCCCGACGCCCAGGCCGCCGGCCTGGGGCGTCCGCCGGGGTCGGGGTCCGGCGGGCGGGCGGCGGTGGCGCGGCGGTGGCCGTTTCCCGCCTCCCGCCCCGCCGGGGGCGCGGAGGGAGGAGCTGAGCTCCCGCGCTGAGGGGCGGGGGCAAACCAGGGGGAGGGGCGCGGAGGTCGCTGTTCCGGGCGCGGGTTTGCCCGCGCTCCTGCCCCGCGCTGCCAAGGGGCGGCGCCGGCCAGGGTCCAGCTTTCCGCGCCAAATTTTTAAATCGGAGGCGGAAGGTCCGGGTCCGCCCCGGACGCCGCCAACCAATCGCCAGCCCCTGGCCGGCTCCCTGATTGGCCAGGAGTCGTTACCCTGGAAACCTGGAAGATGCTGTCCAGGAACTGTCGGGGTGGCGGCGCGCGGAATGGGCGCGGGGGGAGGGGTGGCTGGCCCGACGGAGCGGGAAGTGCATGCACTCCGGGTGGGGTGGGCGTCGGCGGCCGCGGCCCCCTGAGCTGTACCTGGGTGCTTTCCGGAGCAAAGAATCTACCACCTCGCGGCCGGCCATCCAAATAGCCAGGGCATAACATTTTGGATCTCTCGAGACATTTTTGTATTTAAAAAAGCCTTAATCATAAGAGGCTTTTTAAGTGTCTGGCAATACGTTTGGAGCGTCGGGAGTGAATTCGGAAGTTTCATGGCAATTTCTCGAGGCTTTACTGCCGAGTCTGTGTATTTGTGTTAGTTCAGGATTCCGGATGCAGACTTGTATCCAGATATAACGAATGTGTCTGCTTAGCTTGTACCTGGACTCTGGATGCCCGGTCCGGAGCCCTGATCTGAGAACAGGTGGGAGCTTGCTGAAATCTGTTCCAGGATGGTGGGTCCGGAATGTGGCCTACGTGGTCTACCGTCTCTAAAAATGGGAGAGGGAGAAGGGTTGTCACTGGAAATCCCGTGTGTTACTTAATGCCTCGTGGCATCGGCTCAGTTCTGCAAATCGAGATCCGTTTGCTAAAAGGATCTGCTGGCCCTGTTTGGAGTACTGAAGCTCTCCCAAGAGTCCGGAGTCAAATGCAAATCCAGTTTGTCAATTTCCCTTACCCTTTATTACTGAGACGAGCCTGTCCCCGAAAGCACTTTCTGCGGATCTCTTGGTTCTTGGGCGTTCCCCCCAAATGTTCCGTATTTCCTTTTTGTTTAAGGCTATTTATTTGTACCAGAATTGATCGGACTACTTGAAGCATCGGAATTTGGGGAGGAACTCCAAGTTTTTCATTTTCAAAGAATCTCTCAATGTGTGAGGAATTGGCAGAATGGAGAACGAAAAGGTACTTTGTATATCCAATATTCACCCTGGCCAGTTTTTAATGGGGCATCACCCTAGTTTAACACCATCATTTTTTAGTATTCCACCCTTTATTTGTGTCATCTTCTTTTCTAGTTAACCCTTGTAAAAATCTACAAGGAAGGGAAATTGCATGTTTAATGGTGGGGTTGCCCACCTCAATCTAGTTCTCAGTGGTTTGGTGGACGTCTCACCATATGCTAAAAGGAAAGACATTGAGATAGTGAAACCTACCAAAGAATTCAGGAGGTATTTTTTAAGAGGTATGAACAAATCAGAGGGTTCTTGAACAGTAGGAATTTAGAACATTTAACTTAATAATTTGAGATTGAAATTATGTCTTACATTTTTTTTGTTTGTTTGTTTCTTTTAGCCAGATAGTCACTTTTCTTAACAATGGAGTCTAAAAAAATGTCGATGAGGCAGTGGTGATTGGTGTCCTAATACAGATTAGGCTAAAACTGAGCAAACTCACATGCAGATTTCCCCAAAACTTTAGGAGTTCTTCAAATACAATAATGCTGATACTGTTCCTGATCATTTCAGGCAAAGGACGGAAAGAATGTTTAGAAAGAAGGGGGGGGAAATCTCATTCTTGAGTCAGCACATGCTCTCAAGAATCCCCCATTGGGTGCCCCAATTTGACTTCCAGATAAGAGTACCCCTCACGGTGCTTCAAAAAGTTCTTGGAGAAGTGAACTGAAAAGATAATGGATTTTTTTCCCCATGAACTTTTTAAAGAGCCCTCTTGTTCTGAGAGAGAAAAGAACCAATTTTAAGGCCTGTGTGGGCTTTCTCCGCTTTGGCTCCTTCTTCTGTAGAATGAGAATGTGATACCTGGTGAAATTAACAGAGGGAAAGGTACTTGATCAATCTAAAAGTGTTACGATCCACATGTGTCCTACTCCCCCATGCTTGAGTCCTTACAGAGATATTAGCAGGCCTTCCACTGACTGCCATCCCAGGCTAAACTAGACACAGATAAGAATGTATGAAAAACCTGGTGTCCAAAAGTAGAAAAACATAAACCACGGCTGTCAGATGGATTTTGACTCAAAGTGATTCAAGAGGACAGACTAGAACTGTCCCGTGTAAACTTTATTTGTAACTGCTGTCAACTGCTTATTTGTTAACTGTTCTTGTTCTGAGTGACAGCTCCACCTCTGCCTGGGAATAGGACCGTGGATAATGACTTTCACTCCCCCGAGCCCCTTTCTCGGTACTGTGAAGGGGCTGGATATTGCAACACCGGACTTTTCTGGGCAGAAGTTCTGCTCATAGGTGCTCTGCTGCTCCCTGCTGGATTTTTCTGACAAGTCTAATCACAGGCTAGACTTTCCTGACTCTTCTGTCACAGAGGTGGTTTACAGAGTACCTCTGGCATGCAGTCAACACATAGGCAGACATGCAGGTTGCTGGGACATGGCTTCTGCCCCGAGGCCACATCTGGCTTAGTGTCCTGCATAAAAGGGACTCCTAGGGTAAAATGACCAGATTTTAAGCGGGACACTATTGACTGGAGGATGAGGGGTGTTCTTGATTTAAAATTGGTCTACATGGAGCAACAAAAATGTTCATAGAATGCAAAAATAGTATTGTAATATATTTATTTAATTTTAAAATGCGCAGGATGCGGGGCAAATTGTTAAAAAGCGGGATGTCTGGTCACCTCATCCTAGGGTCTTGGGGGTCTCATAAAGTTACAGCTTAGGTGAAACTTGGTGAACAGTATATGAGAACTCTCTATACTATATTTGCAGCTCTTCTCTAAATCTTAAAATATTTTAAAGTAAGAAGTTGGGTTTTTTTTAAAGTAGCAAGTCCTAATCCTGTCTTTCTTTTCTTTTAATTCTTGAAACAAGAAGTGAAAGATGTTAGATTTGTGCTTTGCTGCAAAATTAAGAAAAGGAAATTTAGCTATTAGAACAAATGACACACATTCAGTTTGGTTGAAATGTTATTGGTTTATTCCACAATACAACCTCATTAGGCATTTTTTAACAATGTTTTATAGATTGTTGTAATTTCTAGAGTTGAAAGCCCTCTGACAAATAGAACGACCTTCATTATTTAAATTTTTTTTGAACCAGGAAAACCTCTTTTTTGAGCCACATAAAAAGGTGCTGCTGAGAACACCTCTGAAAGAATCTACGGCTCCAAACACAGTGTTGGCAGAGATCCAGCCCGACTTGGGCCCTCTAACAACCCCCACCAAGCCCAAGGAAGTGTCCCCTGGGGAGCCGTGGACCCCAACAGCCAACCTCAAAATGCTCTTCAGTGCTGTGAGCCCTGAGATTCGCAACAGAGATCAGAAACGGGGGCTGTTTGATCATCGAAGTGAGCTTCCTGGAGTCAAAGACTGTCTGCATGTAGGTGGTCAGAGGGCTGGGTGGAAGCTGTGGGGAAAGTGCTATCTCTCTGCAGCAGGCGACCCTCACCCACCTTCAGGACAGTGCAACTGTTGGGACCCTATCGAATCACAGCACTTGGGATTCTGAACTCGTGCCCGTGTTTTCATTCAAGCTTCTCATTCAGATTTGCCAAGCAGTGGGCACTAGCCGCCCCCACCCCCACCCCCCACCCCCTGCATTCCATCTGTTTACTTCTCCTGAATTTTGCAGCCAGTGAAGCCATGTTCATGGAGAGGGTTGGTCATTGCATGCAAAGACCTCTAGTAGGTGTCAAACTTGATGTGGGAGTAAAATGATTTGCCTTTTTTTTTTTTTTGTAGGAACCCTTCTCTGGAGATGAGTTTGAGAAATCCCAACCAAGTCGGAAAGAGAAAAGTTTAGGATTGTTGTGTCATAAGTTCTTAGCACGATATCCTAACTACCCCAACCCTGCGGTGAACAATGACATCTGCCTGGATGAGGTAGCAGAGGAGCTTAGTAAGTACACAGAGAACTTGCTGGAACCAGGGCCAGGCTTAAGAGTGGCTCTATAAACTTATTCCTTTAAAGCCAGGCTCCTCTGACCAGGGTTTACCAGTGGCACAAAAATAGCCAGGTGTAAATGTTGCTAAGCCTGTAACAACACCCTCTTAAGAATGTAACAAGTTGTTTCTAATTAATGAAACTTGAAACAATGTAACAGCAATGTAGCAAGATGTAGCAGTTGATACTGCTTCTGACTGCCTTTCAAAAGCTCTGAAGCTTACAAGGCAGCATTGTTTTATGACTTGTACCACTGCTATACGGAGGAAGTGCTGCTCCTGCAGGAAATGCTGCTTTGCCCCTTCTTGAAGAGCATGCTGGTGAGGGGGGTCTTCCCAAGATTGCACTTTAGGCTAAGAATCCACTTTTGTAAGTGAAAGCAGGACTTTGGTGCTCTGGGCCACTTGAAGGAGCCCTCTATAGATAGACATCTTAGAAGGAAAGTCTGGCAGTACTGCCGCTCAGGAAGCATTTGTGCACAAAAAGACCACGATCTCCACCCTCGTGGAACTTGACATTCGAATGGGGGCAATGGACAAGAAATAAAGAGTGCTACTTGTGAGTTGTCATTTGAGGCCGTTTCGATGCCTCGCAAAGTACAAGTACACCTCAAAGGGTTTTCCCAGCTGGGACTGTTCAGAAGCCAATGACCAGGCCTGTCTGCCGAGATCACCTACAGCTGGGTCTGAACCGTCACTCTTTGGGCGAGTGGTCAAGTCCCAAGTATTATAATCTGCTAACAGCAGTTCTCAACTGTGGATCATGACCCCCATGATCATTGGGGGTCGAATGACCCTTTTATGGGGGTCTCCCAATTCATAACAGTCGCAAAATGACAGTGATGAAATAGTAACGAAAATAATTCTATGGTTGGAGGTGGGGGGAGGGGGGAGCACGTCATCACAACATGAGGCACTGTAAGAAAGCGTCATGGCATTAGGAAGGTTGAGGACCACTGCACTAGAAGGTGCCGTGTGCCAGGGAAGCAAATGTAAAACAGAAGGAGGGAGATCTGAGGTGCTGAGGTGCTTTGCCATCCCAAATGCACCAGGGAGAGCAGGCTTTCTGGAGAAGGACGTGACAGCAAGAACTTGGCTTCTGGTAGGCTGGGGCAGGGGGTGGTAAAGGTTCACAGAACAAGCTGGTTTTCCGTTCAATAAACAATTCATGTAGATTCATACTGTGCTTTAGGACACTGATTGCAGTTCCTATAGTGTCATCTCATTGTCCCACTACTCCTCCCCCCCCCCCCCCCCCCCCCCCCCCCCCACTACCACCCTGGTGTTTCCTATTTCCGTTCATCCTTTTTTCTGGTCCCTTCCTGCCTTCGGAGGCTTGCCCCGGAGCAGATGCTGCCCTTTAGTCTCCTGTGGTGGCTGGTCTAGAGCTGTGAGTCCCTCTGCCCTGATGGCTCATCATGCAGTCATGGCCAGCTTTTCCCTGAAAGCTGAGTCACCGGGGTGCGTCCTGTGGAAACCTGAGGAGTGACTAAGGACCATCCCCGAGGGAGTTCCATCTGTTTCTTTCATTCCAGTAAACCTGGTCTTATTTTTTTTGAACAGTTTTAAACATTGCTCATTATATTTTTTCTCATTCTATCCAACCCCTTCTATTATGATCTCTTCCAAAATGATTGGTCATGGTCACCAAGCATCTTCTAGTTTTTCTGGTCTCAGGATCATGGTAATGGAAGTTCCAAGTGGTACCTTAATCCATGCAATTGTTTCTAGCTTTCTCTAATTTTCTTCCACTCTTCTTTCCTTCAGACGAGGAGAAACTCGTGTGTGTGTCTGTGTGTGTGTGTGTTTTCATGGGTACACTCCCGTTTTCCTTCTCACCCCATGCATCTTGCCTGTCCACCTAAGCATCTACTCTTAGACATAGTGTATTATTCCCACCATTAGAGCATTATGTTTAACAGCATTTGCCTTTGTCACCTTTTATTCTTGTGCGGCTCCCAGTTCTTTGCCTTTGTCATTTTGTGCTGCCCCACCCACCCATTTAACCCCCCCCCGCCCCCCCCCCACACACACACACTACCTTTCCCTTCACCCAAGTCCTTACAGGTCTATGCTCTCATTAGTGGTTTCCTCTCCCCTGCCTCCCATTCCTCGTAATTGTCAAAGAATATTCCTATGTAAACCCAGAGCAAACTAAAGCGGCCAGGGAGGGGGGGGGGGGGTGTCCCGGAAGGATTCCAGAATATATGTTTTCCTTCCTATGTGAGTTTTTATAAAACTGTCATGGTTCCCCCCTTTTCTGAAATATGCCTGTTGTGTGACTATCATGGGCAGCTTGGGGCAGGGGTAACAAGAAACAGGTTGGAAAATCTGGGATTTAGAGTCTTAAAATCCTACTTTACCACCCACCAGGAGCCAGTCCAACTTGCTTGACTGCTAAATAAAAAGTGTCTCAGGGATTTGACTGTCTGCGGGTTTGGGTTCAGGAACCAGCCCCACACCTGGGGTTGAGTGTGGTTTAAGAGGTCTGTTGGGAATCTACTTGCTAATGCACTATGGGAGTAAAAGTTCCTTGATTGTGGGCACATTCGACCTTCTTCTGACCCCCGTCACAGGTGCCTGTGCATTCTTTGCA
Organism: Nesogale talazaci; assembly: GCA_004026705.1. NCBI lineage: Eukaryota > Metazoa > Chordata > Mammalia > Afrosoricida > Tenrecidae > Nesogale > Nesogale talazaci. Next base: position 45,525 of record PVJH01007147.1, on the reverse strand, counting down.
GATGTTGAGCGCCGGCGGATTTACGACATTGTGAATGTCCTGGAGAGCTTGCATATGGTGAGCCGCCTGGCCAAGAACAGGTACACCTGGCACGGGTGGCACAACCTTAACAGGACGCTTGGGACTCTGAAGAGCGTCGGGGAGGAGAACAAGTATGCTGAGCAGATCATGATGATCAAGAAGAAAGAATACGAACAAGAGTTTGATTTCATCAAGAGTTACAGTCTGGAGGATCACATCATCAAGTCAAACACCGGCCCAAACGGTCATGCAGACCTGTGTTTTGTTGAAATCCCCGGAGTGGAGTTTCGGGCAGGTGAGAGGCTGCGCCAGCACGTCCAGCAGGTCAGGTCGGGTCGGGAGAGAGCTGGACTGCTCTCAAGATGCCGCTGCCTTTAATGCTACAATGCCGTTGTTGTCAACAGAACGGCTGGGGCATGGTATGTGGCACCACGTTACTTTAGAAGTTACAGTGAGCCCCTTCGGGAATCTTAATACTCTCATCCTCCTCCTTCTCCCAAGCTTCTGTAAACAGCCGCAAAGATAAGTCCTTAAGGGTGATGAGCCAGAAGTTTGTGATGCTGTTTTTGGTGTCAACGCCCCAAATAGTAAGCCTGGAGATCGCTGCCAAGATTTTAATTGGGGAAGACCATGTGGAAGATTTGGATAAAAGCAAATTTAAAAGTAAGTTCTGTGAGCTGCCATGGGCTAGTTACTGCATCTTAGACTTAACACTTGACCAGTTGATTCTCAGTTGTAAACTGATTTCCAGATATATTTGGTACAGAGTCAGGTCATCTCTAGGTAGTCGTTTATATCTTCTCCTCAAAGCTGTGATAATTCTGCCTTAGCTAACTTGTAAGATTCAAAGGTAGGGCTGAGCCCCGGTGGCGTAGTGGTTGTGCGCGGGACTGCGGCCCACTGGGACGGAGGTTCAATTCCAGCAGTGGGGCTGGGCCTCCTCCTCCCACCACCGGAGAACAGTGATGCCAAAAAAAAAAAAAAGATTCAAAGGTAGAAATATGATGACTTTTACCCATCAGATAACACTCGCTGATAAACAGTTCCTTAAGCATCACCTCATTTGGTACTGTCAATGAGGTCTGCATTGGACAAGTGTGGAATCTGCTGTGTCTTCCGTTGACATGCCTACTGAGTTGTGTGGGACCAGAAAGGATCTTCATTCTTTTTCGACAGACTTTCATTTATGCACAGAAGTACAGATAACTTTTTTTCAACTGTCCCCAGAAAAGACCTCACGTCCTTGTGAGTCTGCCATTTTGAAAGAATGGCTTTCTCCAGATGGCTTGCTAAATAGCTTTTTTAGACATTGAGACTTTAAGGCAGAGCTGCACCTCATCCCAGCCCATATTTTAGAGGAACTTCCAGGAGGAGATGGGGTTAGAGAGGGCACAGAAAGAGGGGGTTCAACAGAGGGTTGCCTGCTTTTTAACAATCTCCCCCACTTCTTCTCCCCCTCCACCCCCCTCTCCTCCCATTCTGCTGGGATATCCACAAACTGCCAGGAAGTGCCAGCTTGGACATAAGACACTTGGACTTCAAGAAAATCTGGAGGGGCCCAGCTTTCTAATGAGGGAATGCCACCCCAAGCAATCTCAGAGGGTGGTGGCCATGCCTTGGGGCAGTTACACAGGCTCGCTCTCCTTTCCTGTCCACAGAAAACTGCATTCGTCTCATGGTATTTCCTGAAGTGCCCAGGTTGAGAGCAGAGCTTTGAGGGCAAAAGCAAGTTGAGAGTGAAGGTGGTCATGCTGGAGGGCTGTGACTTCATAAGTTGCCGAGTCCACCAGACAGTCTTCAGCTCTCTGTGCCACTGATTAGGGACAGGCTTAGAAATGGATTTCAGGAACTACAGGCAATTTGCTGCAGGGAATTCCACACCTTCTGGCGAAGAAGGGGCATGAGGTAGAAGCTAGTCCCTTCAGGATGGGCACCAAAGCAGACTTTTAAAAATGAAGCCATCCCCCAGATATACAGGATGTCTAAGATTTGCAGATCCACGTTCACACATACCTATTATAGGAGCAGCCAAGGCCCAGGGTTTCTCATGTGCCTTAAATCAATCCTCCTATCAACGATTAGAAACAGCAAAGCACACTTATCATTGATGCTTGACTTCTTTGCAAACAAAATTCTTCTGAATGCATTAGAAGATACCCAGGAGAGGGAGAGAGAGAGAGAGAGTGTCCGCATGCATATATACACACTCTTACTAATGATGTGATCTCATTAAGTGCCTTCTCATCTTTCTCCATGTGTTTTTTCATTATACGATTTGGTGCCAGAAATAACAGCCTCTTAAATCGTTACAGCTATCTTTTTGTTTTAATTAAAACAATATCACTCCCATAACTCAACAAGGAGTTGCATTTTTCTCTTCCTGGCACGGACAGTTTGGGTAGAGTACTCTTGAGCGACCCATGAAATGTCGATGAAGCTAAACCCTTTCATCTTTCATTAATTGGCATCTCTGCTTTCTTTTCCCAGCCAAAATTAGGAGGCTGTACGACATAGCGAATGTTCTGAGCAGTCTGGATCTCATCAAGAAAGTTCATGTTACAGAGGAGAGAGGACGGAAGCCAGCTTTCAAATGGACGGGTCCAGAAATCAGTCCCACTCCCAGTGGTATGTATGTTGTTGCTTCGCGCCCCTTCGGAAATCAGTTCGAGCGATTTTCCCTCTTCCCCTCCAGCTCCCACCCTGTAGGGAAAGAACATCACTACAGGGCGAAAAAGACAATGTCGCCTGCCCACCGACAGAGTGGGGTGACAGGCTCTGTCGGGGACCCCAGTCTCCTAGCAACACCCCCCACACCTCATGCCCTGGAAGTAAATGCTGTCTGGGAAAGGGTTTGGAAACCCTGAAAGTGTCACAAAACATCAGCGCCGACTGCTGCTCCCCGAGCACACGCCGCGGGGACATGCCGAGACCCTCTGAGGCCTTCTTGTCTATGAAATGAGTCCACACGGGGATCGTGGTCGGTGGTCCCCACCTTCTGGCTGCCGGTGGCACAGGGGAATCACTGCCGGGCTAATCAGGTTGGAGTCCTTCCTGCTTGAGAAAGACTACCGCCACCGAAGAGCTCACGGAGTGCTCTCCACTCTGAGACACAGGGCGGCCCCGTGCCAGCATTGCTTCATGCCCATCTCAGGCACGACCTGTTGTCGTCCCCTTCCCGGAGACCCCCACTCAGAAGCACTGGACAATGGCAAGCTTATGGACCGCGGCCTCAGAGCTGTGCCACCCTGGGCATGTTACCTTCTCCAAAACCTCGTTCTTCGCCCACCGAGCAGGAAGAAGGATGGCTGTGTGGTGGGGTTGCTGTGTCTTGGCATTTACCCCTGGTCAGAGATCACTGGATGCAGGCTCCGGAATCAGAGTCTCCAGAAGCACGTTCTGCTTCCAGGGAGTTGTTCTGTCCTCTGGTTCATGTGTCTGAAGCCAGGACCCTCCTCTCTGCATTTCACGAGACGTACCCCCCACCTCGACTTCTTGTGCACGGGGATGTTCCCTGGAGGGATGCGGTGCACCCGACCCCAGCCATGTTCTCCATGACCTCTGATGCATGTGAAAGTTAGACATTTGAGTAAGGAAGATCAAAGAAGAATTAATACATTGAAATAGCAAAGCTGAAGAATATTGACAACTGTCCAAATCTATATTTCCTTAATAAAGGTATAGAGAAATGGACAAGTAAAAGAAAGTTAAAAAGAAAAAAAAAAGTATTGAAAGTACCGTGGCCTGCTAAAAGAACAAACCGATCCGTATTGGAAGACACAAGACTAACGTGCTCTGGAGAGATTGGTCCACGGAGAAGGACACCATCCTCTTTGAGAAAGTAGAGAAGTGGCGGAAAGGAGGAAGGCCCTGGATGAGGTGGAAGGAGCCAGGGGCTGCAGCAGAGGCCTCGGGCAGAGGAGCAGTGATGAGGCTGGCACCGGACCGTGCAGTGTCTCCACTCCGCACTCTGCCTCATTCACATTGATATGATTTTTTTGTTTTTTGGTGGCTGATACCTGATCCCATCAGCTGTCGAAGCTCTCAGAGGAGCAGGGTTGCCGGCTCAGGTGTATTTCCAGAACCACTTTCCAGAGTGGGTGCACCATCCTCCTGTCCCCCCAGCAGGGTAGCAAGAGGGTTTCGGTCCCCTCATAGCTTCCACATCATTTGTTGGGGTGAGCTGGCGTCTCACTGCTGGTGTGATTTGTACTTCCTGAATGGTGAATGACCAGAGAGCATTTATTTCTTCCTGTGGTCCTTGTTTGCCTGGATATCTTCTGTGGTGAACTGCCTGTTCAGGTCTGCCTGTTATTATTATTATTTTTAATTGAAACATGTATCATTTTCTTGAGAAGTGTTGGCCTTCTCAACACACAGTTTTAGAGACTAGTCCTTTGCTCACCAGCTCATTTCTAGCCCCCCACCATTTCTAGCCCCACACCCCATCTGTGCATTCTCTGTACTCGAGGGTGAAATCTCTTGATGTACAGAAGTGCTGGACATCCCAGTCATCTACCATGTGTGTTATCTTCTACTGTTCATGTGTGTCATTATGTTTCATGGTGTGCTTGTGCCACATACCAGAACCCCCTAAGTTTGTCCATAGTTTACTTATTGATGGTCTTTATGATTCTTGGATTTACGTTGCAGTCTTCGATCCCTGTTGATCCGATCTTGTGTGTGGAGCGAGGTAGGGGTTGAGTTTCATTCCTCTTCAAATGGATACCCAGTTTTGCCAGCGCCTTTGGTTAAAGAAACCATCTCCTCCTCCATCAGACGTGTCTGGATTCTTTGCTCAAAATCAGCCCTGGGTCACAAGGGTGTACTGTTCAAGGTAAACATCTCAGTTCAGCTGAGTCATTGTTGAAAGATGCCTTCGAGGGATCGTGTCAGTTCTAGACTTGAAGATGATCTCAGGGCAATCCTTTTGGGGTCCCCCCCCCCATGGCCGCGAACCCAGTACATCTGCAGCCCCTCTCTGTTTCAACACGCTGCCCTTTTTCTGTCTCAGATTCCAGCCCCATCGCTCCCTCGGCCCTGGCAGATGTAGAAGTGAGGCACTCTTTCAAAGAGAACTGTGCCAAAAACCTCTTCTCCACACGTGGGAAACCAAACTTCACGCGGCACCCATCCCTTATCAAACTCGTCAAGACGATAGAAAGTGATCGGAGAAAGATCAATTCTGCTCCCAGTAGCCCCATCAAGACCAGTAAAGGTATGTGCTCCGGGATGTCAGCCCTGGGCTGGGAAGCATGTCTAGCCTCCTTGATCCATGCAGGAGCCTTGGTGGTCTAGTGGGTTTCACCTTGGTCTGCCAGCCACAAGGTGAGTACTTCAAAACCACCAGCAGTTCCAAGGGTGAAAGCTGAGACTGTGTCTTCTCGTGAAGAGACACTCTCCGAAACACACACAGGCAACCCTGCCCTATCTTATAGGCTCCCTGGCAGTTAGGTCAGCATGGACTCAGTGCGTTTGGGTTTTGAGTTTGATCCTGGTGGGGCTTTTTAGAAACTTGTGTGATTATCCATATTCATTCCTTCACATTCCTGAAGTCTAACATGTGTGGAATTTAAAGGATAAAAACCAGTTGGTGGGGCTTATTCTAATTTTGGTGCTTCTGGGTGTGTAGACGGCACACATGGAACTGCTAACCCAAAGATGAGAGGGTCGATTCCACTCAGAGACACACTGTGGAGGTATGATCTGGTGATCTGATGTGAGAGCAGCGGTTCTCAACCTTTGGGTCGCAACCCCTTTGGGGTCGAATGACCCTTTCATGGGGGTCAACCGATTCATGACAGTAGCAAAATTCCAGTGATGAGATAGCAATGAACATAATGGTATGGATGGGGGTCACCATGAGGAACTGTATGACAGGGTCGTGGCATGAGGAGGGTTGAGATTCACTGCTCTAAAGCGTCAGCCATTGACAACTGTGTGGATTACAGGCCTGCTCTGATCCCTAGCGGGTCAGCATGAGTTACCTGGGTGCCAGCAGCTGATACTACTGAATGGCCAAGTGGCTGGGCAAGGGGAGGGGGGACTGATCTGTGTCTGTGACTTCAGGGAGGGTTCATCTGTGTCCCCTTTTCTCCTTTACCTTCTCCCCCCCTCTGTTGCTTTTGCCAGCCGAGAGTTCCCAGAATGCAGCCTCCTTCCCAAATAAAATGGCTCAGCTGGCAGCAATTTGCAAAATGCAGTTGGAAGAGCAATCCAGGTAGGTTGGTAAGGCTCTTTGGTACCGGGCTGAGCTACTTTGGGCATGGCAGTATTCCTCTCACTTCGCGCGTGTAAGACTAGCCACCAGCCCTGAAATCTGGCCCACGTGGCGTTCCTGTAGCCCCTACTCCATCAGGACAGAAACGACCTACTAGTTTCATGAAAGTGTGGCTTTAATCTAAAGCTTATAGGAGTAGAGCATAGCGAGGTGTGTGGTACATGCGTGAGGGGGTGGGGATGGTTCTCTCATATCATTCTTTTAAAATCTTGTCTTCCAGCGAACCCCAAAAGAAAGCAAAGGTGCATCTGGCGAAGTTGGAACACCGCAAACCAGTGGGCCCTCTGGACAGTCCAGCCAGTGGCGAGCTGGAGCGGTCAGCACCGGCTCTCCTCCAGCCCTTGGGGGTGGTGCCCCTGATCCCCAGTACACTGACACCCGCAGTGCCCGTGATCCTGCCGCAGGTCCCTCCGGGCCCCTCCTACGCCATCTACCTGCAGCCCGCCCAAGCCCAAACCATGGCGGTGGCGACGCTGCCCCAAGGCCAGAGCCCAACGGTTGGCCCCACCCCCTCTTCACAAGCGACCGCCTCACCAGACCCCACAGACACAGGCCCGGAGAGAGTGACCAACGACGCTACCAACCCAGGTGCCTTCACCCAACCTGGGAGCTTGCTGCCAGTGCCAGAGAGGGCACCTGGGAAGAACCGAGACAAGGAGCCCGCCGGGGACGGGGACGCAGGCTCAAAGAGGGCACTTGTGCTTGAGCACGGTAGTTCCCAAAAGAAATTTAAGGAGGACCTGAAAGGACTTGAAAATGTCTCCGCAGTAAGTAGAGCCTCGAACCTGCGAAGCCATAACAGCCATCCCTTGGTTGATGAGAGGGGGCGGGCAGGGGGTGGCTGGCAAAAGCCACCAGAGCCAAGTGCAGCCTCTCTCACAGGCAGGCCCGGAGCTGTGCCTGCCTGTGCCACCATCTCCACGCGGCCTGGGGAGGGCGGCAAGGATATTTAACCTTTGGAGGGAAGGATTAGCTCTCTCTTTTTAAAGCTCCACCAGCGGCTGTCCTTAAATCCATCTCTTCTTCACACTCTGGAATGCTAACACCTGCTATGAGAGTCGTAAATAATTTACAGGCAGACGTAAGCCTGCATGTACGGCCAGACGGGGAACTCAGGGTTCCTGTAACTCCTGCCTTCTGAGTCAGCCCCTGACGTTTAGTTGATGTCATGGAACTGGCATCTGTTGCCCGGAACATGAATCGCCACCCTCCCCCTCCCCCCGACTTCATACATAGAACTGAGCGAATTTCGATTTTGTGCAAATAGAAAATCCAAACTAAGCGTGGGGGAGGTTGTAGGTCTCTTCGATGCCTTCGGCCCCAGAGCTTTGTATTTTTCTGGATACTTTTCTCCTCCCTCAGGTGCAGACTAGTGGGGGAAGGGATTAGGGTGTAGCAGATGCCTACTAGGTGGGTGGTTCCAGCCACGAGTGCACTCACTGGGCTGCTAATAGAAAGGTGGCAGTTGGGGGGTCACCCCGAGAGAGGAGTGTGCCCCCAAGAACAACCAGCCCATGCAAACCCCTCAGAGTACAGCTGTACTCAGACAGGGTGACCAGGAACCCCTATAGACCCATGGGCACCATGGACCAGATGTTGTCAGCACGAAGCGTATACGAGGGAGCCTTGGGAAGCTCGCGGAGTATCTCCAGCAGCTCTTTGAAGGCCCCCCACCCCCTGCTGTAGGACGGTGGTCCCTGAAAGATGCGTGATTGAATTTGGGAGGGGAAGTTCATCTCTGATTTTGCTGCTGACATTAGCACATGGTCTCCTGCTTCTCTCTGCCCCGCTGTCCCACCTCTATGAAGCATGGGGGCCCCTCTCTAACTGCTCACTGCCTGCAGGTGAGGCCCGGGGCTCGGAGTCAGGTCGAGCCTTGCTGCTTGCCTTGCAAAGGGGTGGCGTTTGACTATTTATCCCAGGGCCATCCGACCATTTGGGGAGGTTAAGTGCACTTGTTACACAGTGTACATAGGACGCTGTACACAGAGGGCTCTGTGTGGTCCTTTCCAGGCACTGTGTCAGCTGAAGGGCATTATCTGTCCCTGTTGCTACTCTGGAGGATAGAGTTTGTCCACCCTTCCCAGGGGACGAGCTCCTGGTAACTATCCAGTGCATCTCTCATCTTCCCATCCGATACCCTGCAGTTAGCAGCCATGCTGAGGGGGGGTCGCGGGCCTTGGCTCGGTGCTGTTTTCTAGGAAGGGGCATCTTCTCGGGGCCAATGGGCAGGAGTTCAGAAAGGCCTTCCCCTGCTCGCTTAGGGATTCGGGATTCGAGTTTTCAGCGGAGAGACCCACCCCCAGGAATCCTTGCCTTCATTTCGTTCATCTGTATGGCTTCTTTGGGACCACTTGTTTTTCGCTCGGACTGAAGAGAGCGAAAGAGATCTAAGAAAGGCACGCGCATGTACTCATTCGTTCATTTGACGAACAATTCATGAGACTCCTCCCCCCTTCTGGCAGTCAGCCACCAAGCACAGATGCACCACGCAGTGAAAGACAGAGCAGCTAAGCAGCCAGCACCAGCCAGAAGGTGTGTGGTGGAGCCCTCCTCCGAGGCACCTCAGAAGTCAGGCCTGGTGTCTGTCTGTCTGTCTATCACCGATGCAGCGCTTCTAGTCCGTGCCCACGGGGCCAGCACAAGTCCACGTCAGCTGTGTGGCCCCCACAGCAGGGACCCCACAGTGAGAGTGACTGGGGGACAGCAGGGTGAGAGGGCTCCTGGGGGCTGGATGGGATGATGGGCGTCAGAGCCCTCCAGGCGGAACGTGCCTCTTCCCTCCACCCGTCCTGCTAACTTAGTAGCTCTCGTGAACGAGGAGAGCGGGGTGGTAGGTGAAGAGGTCTCGGGGCGAGCGTCGCTTGCACCAGAGGTGGGAGGTCATCACCGGCCTACTGAAGGTCTTCCCGAAGTCTTGAAAGAGTTAAAACCAGCCACCTGGACAACTTGCACTGTGAGAGAGACGTGAGTGCAATTAGCAGCACAACAAGCCGATGTTTGTAACTCTAAGCCCCACTCCCTTCAAAAGTCTCTATTCCGGCAGCTCTCTGGGGCCTGAGCGCTAAACACTTTGCCCGGCAGCGAGCATGTAAGAAACCGAGTTCAGAGCTCATTTTGTGCACTTTCACAACGGTGGGCCCTGGACTCCCTGCTTCCCAGAGGAAACGACAGGGCCAATGAGACAGGAGGCGGATGGAGGGAGAGTCCCTAGTTTACAAGAGCTCCGGCCTCATTCTGTGGTTGGTTTCTTTTATGGAAACTCTGGTGCCCTTTAGTTTGCATATGATAAGACTTTGGACTTAACACCAGAATTTGAAATACTAGGGAAACTACATAAATGCGCTCATATGGTTCCTTTACTCTAATTCAACAGCTGGCAAACTTGCTGTAAAGGGCAGAGACTAACTATTTCAGGTCACCTGGTCTCCATTGCAGCTACTCGATTCTGGTGGCCATCCAGCAAAGGCCTTTAGATGTGGCTAGTTGCCCATTAAACTTTATTTATAATAGGTGTCAGGGGGCGGGGGGTGGGGAGGGGGTGTTTGAGAGATGAATTTGGCCAATTGGCCTGAGGTTGCCGACTTCGAGAGTAAATCAGAGTTTCTTAAAAGGACTTCTTTGAATCACCCTCAAGACCATTCCAACTCCTACCAGCCTGCGTGACAGTACAACTCTGGTTTCTGAGACTGTAAATCACAGAATCAGACCTCATCTTCCTCCTGTTGCATGCTTGGTGAACTCTAGGGGCAACGCTATTCATGCCCCCTGGTCAATGGTCAGAGGGGATTCACCGGAAACTTAGTCTACAAATGGACTATAAACCTTCTGCATGGTTGGTGGACTCTCACCAACAATCTTTCTGCTCAAAGAACTGAGTTTCTGTTAGCAGCCAAGTAAGTGCCTAGTCACTGTGTCTTTCAGACTTCGCTTAAAAAAAATAGTGTATACACACACACACACACACCCTCATTCAAGGATGCTCAGATGTGCATGGTGTCCCCTTGCAATGAACTTGAGTCTGCCCATGAGCATCTCACCTTTCAGCCAAGAAGCCTGGCAGCAGGGTCAGGATGTCCGTGTGAGGTCGTGCCGGCTCAATTCTACCCAGAATCCAGCTCAATCTTAACTTTCGGGTGTTTGCATTTAGGGACCCAACAGTCTGCTCTTCGGGACAAGCGGTGGGAAAGTTTACTGACTTCCTTTCACTGGTGGCTAGCCTGCTCAGAGTCCAATGCTTTAAAGCTTTTGGTCTACTGAGACAGATAACCAAGGGATATTCTTCCTTTCTTCCTGTCTGTGTCTAAAATAAAGCCTTCCTCCTTGTTTTCTAGACCTTGTTCCCATCAGGATACATAATCCCTCTCACCCAGTGCTCATCCCTGGGGGTGGAGTCCCTCTTGTCAAGTAAAGAAAACTCAGGTACCCTTTCCCCAAACCATGGGGTCTACAGCTCCCCAATTGCAGGTGAGTTGATGGAAAGCCCTCCCCTCAAAGCTGGTCAGCCACGAGCCTACTGAAGCCTTGTAAATATCTTGGACCAGTGGCTGCGCTTTTAAGACGATCTCTGCCATTTTCCTTCCAGGTGTTATTCCAGTGACATCATCTGAACTCACTGCTGTCAATTTTCCCTCTTTCCGTGTCACCCCCGTGAAGCTCATGGTCTCAGCAGCTTCTGTGGCAGCCGTACCTGTCGGCAACAGCCAAGCTCTCTCCTCGAGCCAGCACCCGAGCTCGGCCATTGTCAACTTCACCCTGCAGCATTTGGGACTCCTCTCCCCCAGTGTGCAGGGGGCCTCCAGCCCTGCACCCGGGGCCATGCCTGTGTCTCCACGCGTAGAAGCCATTAGTGTCTTACCCGAAAACACAGGCAGGTCTGCCAGGTATGACTCGCCCGTCACAGGCCAGAGCCAACCCACTGGACAATCAGGCGCTGCTGCTACAGGGGCACATCAGGTAAGGGTGTTTCCATGTAACATAGTAACTCATAGCCTTAATCCGTACTCTTAGAACTCAGGCGCTTTGGTGGCGCCGTGGTTACGATTGGGCTGTGATCTGGAAGGTCCACAAGTTCAAAGCCACCCGTCGCTCCTTCGAAGAAAGACGGGGCTTTCTACTCTTCTAGATAGTCTTAGGGACTCACAGAAACCTTCCTACCCTGTATATTGGGTCAGTGCGAGTCCACATCGACTCCGTGGCCGTGAGTTAGTTATTGCTGCACTTATTAAATGTATTTACCCTTGAAGGACTAGCTCGTAGTTCCCATATACAAAGTGCATTATAAGTATTCATAGAGCCCTGTTTCTATCCATTGTGCCCTGGTGTCAGTAGTTGGAAACCACCCATTGCTCAGCGGGAGAAAGATGAAGTTTTCTGCTGCCGTAATGCAGTGAGTCCCAGAAACTCAGTGGCAGTGAGTTTGGTGTGTTTGTGTCTTTATTGGCGACTTATCGCTGGATCATTAAGGGCCAGAGATCGGCATGGTATAGGACTTGCTTGCACCTCGCTTTCTGGGAGAAGAAAAACGTGGGACAGGGAGGGCTGCCAGGCCTGGCCTGCCGGTTGCCTGCCTTCCAAACCCAGGACGAGTGCCCAGTCTTACCATTATTAGGCTCTGATGAGATTTTTAATGTAACCTTAAACATAATCGAAAGGTGAAATGCATGAAGATGTCTAAGTCTTCTAAGTGTTTCAAGGTACCCTAGGTCCCCAACGTGTTCTACAGCTACACAGCCCGACCTGCTTAGACTGCCAGGACGTGCATATGTGTCCCGCTCCAGATCTGACTTCCTTTTCCCTCCTTGCTTCCCACGAACCAGCCTGTTCCGGTAACCCCCAAAGGGTCACAGGTGGTGGCCGAAAATTTCTTCCGTACCCCGGGAGGACCCACCAAGCCGCTGGGCTCATCCTGCCTGGATCTAGAAGGCGGCGCCCCTCAGACCTCCCTAGCAGCTCTCTTCCTGCCACAGCGAAAACTCGAGGTGTCCACGGAGGACATCCGCTAACGGGCAGGTGCCGCCTTCACCGGCAAAGCGTGTTGGACAGAGGAGCCGAGGCCGGGCTGCTTGGAGGAAGACGTTGTCGGAGAGGAATGTCAATGTGTTGGCAAGGTGGCGCCATGCCCCAGCAGACACTCGCTCCCACGCGTGACACACACGTATCTGTCGGTAGGAAGCTTGGGTCAGCCTGCAGTCGTGCAGATGAAAGGGGAAAGCTTGACTAAGACCTCACAGCTTTTAGGAGGGAGGGGGAAAAAATAATAAATTTCACGATTTCAACTGTGCCTACAATGCAAAACAGAGCCAGCGTATTAAAGTTTACTTCCCCTCGAGGGAAAGACTCGTGACTTGTGACAACCACACAGCGTTCTCCGACAACTTTGCACAAAGGAAATGCTGCGCTTTGTATGATGTTGTGTTTTTCCTTTCTTTTTAAGGATGGCTGAGCTATCTATATGTAATGTGTAATTTCTCTAATCCATTCTTGTTACAGTCTTGTCTTTTTGTCAAGTTGACAACGACCCTCAATCAAGTCTTTGGGAAGATTATTTATAAAATGTATTTTTAATCATAAATTGTTCAAATTAAAACTTGTCTAAGATGCAGTGATGGTTGTCATTTGGCCAGTGGCAGCAGGGTCAGGGAACATGGAAACGATGGACGCCTCTGAAGAAATGCTTGGCCAAGGAGCTGAGGCCCCTGGGTTCCCCCTCAGACAGGCCTTATGTATCAGATGGCTCGACCCTCTGTGGCCTTTCGAGCCATACGATTATTCCTGCTTTACAGAGATGAAAGTGGCTTTGGGGAGGCGGTACACTGGGCCCAGGGTACCCAGATCAGTCCTGTGGGCTTCCTGCCATTCCATGGGAGATGAAAGGGCAGGTCAGAGCTGTGGTTCCCACCTCTGCTGAGTCATGTCACGACTGGTATCTCTCCTGGGCCAGGCTCCCTTCTCAGCAGAGGCAGGGTGGCTTTCCACCTGACCCTGCATGGAGGCTAGGAAATCGCAGCAAGGAATAAGGTGTCCTCCAAAGAGCAAGGACCACGCTAAACAAACCCGTGATAAAAGTGCAGCTGGAGAACAGACAGGAGCTCCATGGAAAGGCTGCTCAGGTGGGCAGCCTAAAAGACCCCAGAGTGTCTCTCTCGGCATCTCACATTGATGACAGCAGGCCCTGGGCTGGACATCTTCCAGGCATTCCTTCCGTAAGCTGGTCTGCGCTCTTCCTCTCACCTAAAGGCTGTCGGCCTGACTCACCTGGTGGTGCCGGGAGAGACAGGTCTGGTGAATTGTTTCCACCACCACGAGAGCCCAGCAGACCCTGTAAAGCAGCACACCGTAACATCTGGGGTCGCCACCAGTTGAAATTCATAAGCTAGGACTGAGGGCCTTGGCTCACAAAGGTAAAAGCCACAAGCTGAGGTCACACTGCCAAGAGTTTGCAAAGACAACTCTTCACCGGTCCTGCCCATCCTGTCAGCCTGTCTGCCTGGGTGCATGCCTGGCAGACCTCATAGGAACCGCGCACATTGTTTGGAGGTTGTCAGCGTTGTCAGACAATCCCTTTCAGGTCTCTGTTTGCACGAAGACAGCTAAGGATCGGCTGTTGCCACTTTGACGTGGAGAGGCATCTTCCAGAGTATCTGCCTTCGCTGTGCCCCAGCATGGGGGTTTTAGCTATCAACAGATCCGACTGCATGGTGGGGTGGGTGTTAAGAGTTATAAATAGTGCCTCAAGGGCTGAGCCCCGGTAGCGTAATGGTTGTGCGCGGGACTGCGGCCCACGGGGACGGAGGTTCAATTCCAGCGGTAGGGCTGGGCCTCCTACTCCCACCACCGGAGAGCAGTGATGCCAAAAAAAAAGAAAAATAAATAAATAAATAAATAAATAGCACCTCATTTCGAGGTGTTGGTTGTAGGGTCGAGACCCAAAGGACATTCACATGAATAAGAGCGTGTTCAGGAAGCGAGGAGCCAGTACGTTCTCAACTGGTGGATAGAAACAGAAGATGCACGCAAGGAATTCAGAAAGTGTGTGGGCAAACAGAGTGGCAAGATCATGGAGAAGGGAAAGGCAGAGGTTGGCGAGAGCGAGGGGCCAGGGGGAGACCTCGGACAGAATGCTAGAGTTCATAGGCAACCGAGGAAAAGAGATGGTGTCACACACTCCTGCATCAGAACAGCCTGCAAGTCAATCAGGTGTGGGAAGAAGCATGGCAGTATGTACTTCTGTCTGACAGGACAATGGTACATGAGTATCTGCCTTTGCTGCCGTTCTGTCCATCAAGATAGTGGAGGTCACAGGGGCAGAGCTACAAGGATCATAGCCAAACACCTGGAAGAAATGAGTCACTGGATCTGGGGGCTCCATCAGGGCCACCATCTCTAGGGTCCCCCAAGGCCAACTAGCATAGCCTAGTACACAGGGGGCCAGGGAAGATGTGTGGCAGAGTTGTAGCCCAGTCGGTGCTGAGCGAGTAGCCCAAGAGACTTGGAAGAAGAACCCAGCGTGAGGATTAGGGGGAAGTTCATGGACAGTTTGCCATATGCAGGTGGCACGAGCTTGCCGGTAGCAAAGAGGACGTTGAAGGGTGATGAGGAAGAGAGAGAGGGCTTACGCCTCAAGGTAAAGAACAAGCACCCTGCCCACTAGAGCCATCCACAAATGAAACATGCGTGCACGCTGCCATTCTCACTCTCTTTGGCGTCATAGTCAACGCACACAGATGCAGGATTCTTGAAAGTTAAGGCACCGCACGACGGCGCCCAGTCAGTCTGCTCCACAAACCCTTGATTGTGCCCCTTTGAGGACCTGAGCAGGATAGCGTCCACGGCCCCGTGTACCCATGTGAGCTGGACAATGGATAAGGGGGGCCCAGAGAAGAAGCGGTGCCCTGGTGCTGTGGGGTTGGTGACGCGCGGGTGAAGGGCGGAGGAGGACGATGTCAGACACGAAGATAATCATCCATAACTTATCAAGGGTTTGTGAGGGAGGGAAGGGGAAGAAATGGAGAGCTCTATCAGGCGCAAGTGGGAAGGGACTGCTTTAAAGATGAGGATGGCAGCATAGGTGCAAATAGGCCTTGACACCATGGATGAAGTGTGTGGCTTGTGATAAGAGCTGTAAGAGCCCCCAATAGAGGTATTTAATAATAATAAAAAAAAATAAGTGCCCTTCCAAAGCAGAAACAAATCTGGGAAGAAGTAGAGCCAGCATGTGCCTTCGAAGCCAGTCTCACTCCACAAGAACCAGTCCCTGGAATAGGACACGATGCTCAGTCAAGCAGAGGGTCACCAACAAAGAGGCACGCAACGGACTGGCACCGTGACAGTGACATGGGCTCCGTCCTCACCGCTGTGAGGATGCCACAGGACTGGGTGGTGCTCTGTCCTATACACAGGACAGACTCAGTGGCCTCTAACAGTGACAAACAGCATCGGGCAGTGGACACTGCGACCTGCTAAGATTGCAAGTTCTTTATCCAATGTGCCTCTCGGTGTGTCCTCATCAGGAGTTGTGTTTTCCTCATCGAATGGAGCCGAGTGGGCCATAATGAGGTGGCCTCATCCCTGTCTTGCAAGAGTGAACTTCCCATCCAGGTGAGGCGGACCTCCGTGGAATCTAATGTTCCATTTTATCCTGGCAGCACCCTCCTGACCAGTCTCTTCTCCTGGCAAGGCTAGGTTCTGCTTCCAGGAGCACCTCCTGACATGTCTGCTTGATTTTCAGCTACTCGTTTATTCTGTGGGACTGCTCTTCTTTGAGGAAAGGAATCAATCCGTCACGCCTGTGGTTGGGAAGTAAAGGGCTCTGACCAGATCACAGGGTTTCTAGTTCCCAGAGCAGCAAGTTGTCTTGCGGGCTAGAGAAATCCAGTTGAAAGATGAGTAAAAAAGGTCTTTCAGAAATGCTCTTCAGAGCTCAAGTGAAGGTGACTCATGCCATTTAAAATAGCTGAAAGGGAGACTGCTAAAATAAGAGATTCAAGGAACTTGGGAAACTAGAGCAATTGCATATAGAATGTGTGATTGGGGAAAAAAAAGTCGTACAAGTTCCCTCAGCCGTGTCCTCTTCAAGCGATTAAGGTTTCTGCAGATCCAGGATAAAGAGATTTCAGAACTTAAGCAGATAAGCTGTCTGAGCGATCCTATTAATTACAGGGAAGCGTATGGGTTGACTGCCAATGTTTAGAGTATTTGTCACCACCAAGATTTTCAAGTCTTGAAGGCCTAACCCAGTGGTTCTCAACCTTCCTCCTGCTGTGACCCTTTCATGCAGTTCCTCGTGTGGTGGCGCCCCCCCCCCCCCAACCATCAAATTATTTTCGTTGCTACTTCATCAGTGTCATTTTGCTACTGTTCTGAATCAGGCGACCCCTGTGAAAAGTCCTTTGACCCCCAGGTTGAGAACCACTAGCCTAAAGTAAAGATAAGCCAGGGGTAGGGGCTGGGAGGAGAGTGTCCATGTTTTAGTTGTAAAAGGAAATATGAAGCTCTCTTTAATCTGCATTTAAAGAAGTGATTTTATATCTTGATGGCTTATTTGATGGTGCTCGGGTTAAGGTGGACTGAATTTGTCACTAAATAAAGACTCATCATCATTTTTAGCAGAGGTCGGGAATATCTGATCGGTGTCCCCATCCCTGAGTGGTACCAACAGTTCACTGGGCAGCTACTCTCCAAAAGGTTGGTGGTTTGAGGCTATCCAGAGGTGCCTTAAAGGAAAGGCCTGGTGATATTTTTGCCAAAGAGTCCACTCAAACCAAACCAAACTCACTGCCAGTGAGACCCTACCAACTCATAGCTGGTGCGGGGGTTATGAATTGGAGTGCTAACTGCAAGATCAGCAGTTCAAAACCACACCAGTAGGAGAAAGACAAGACTCTCTATTCCCATAGTTAGTCTCAGAAACTGCAGGGGGCAATTCTACCCTGTCCTCTAGGGTCACAGCCAGACAAATCCCCTGGAGCATGGGTCCCTGGCACACATGGGTTCACCTTTATCTTGAGCCAGAGGCCCCTCCATGGCAGCTGGCCAATGGGGCTGATCCTCCAGCAGTCAAGATGCCAAAGAAGCACACAAGAGCATCTCCCAAAGCCCAAGCGTTGAATGCAGAGTCGGCTTTGCCCAGAGTGTATATCGAATTCTATCAAAAACGCATTTATTCACGCTTAGGACTGTACTGTGCAAAATTGTGCCTCTGATCCTACTTTGAATAAAATATCCTTGGTGTGTGACGCTCCTAGAAGTTTATCCTGATGGAGACCATCTTTTCTTTTTTCATTGCTTTTGATGCAAAACTATCGAAAAATATATCATTTAACTCCATTTCCTAGACTTCTGGTTTAAACCTTCCCTTGTTTCAGAAATTCATGAGCACTCTAGATTTGTTAAAATCAAATTCAACCCACAACCCCCCGCAGACCAGCTAGCATGCCATACCTCCTGCCCCCCAGTCCATTTGCAGGGGGCTGTGGTGGTGGGCATTTGGCTTTGATGCTGAAAGCGAGCCCATCACCATTTTAAATATCAGCAAGGTCACGCAGGGTGAACAGGTTCCCATAGTCCTTTCAGTTTAGGAAGGAAGGAAGGAATAGCTTTCAGAAATTAGCCAATGAAGACCTTATGGGGCATGGCAAAACACCGTCCAATACAGAGCTGGGAGAGGAGCCGCCCTGAAGAGCAGGACACTACCCAGTGGGCTGGAGCATGTCCACCTGGTGAAGCCGGCAGAGAACTGGGGAGCCTTTTCTTCTGTTATGACTCTGATTCCACAACCACACATCATGCAGTACTGCTCTCAGAGGCTATTAAATGTATAGGCCTATATGTTCCTAAAAGGGATGACTCCTAAATAGTATGCTGGCGTGGCTCTTGGTCTCTGCCTTTGTGGCTCTTCGCCTCTTCCCTCATCTCTCACCTGACCTAGAAAACCAAAGGAGTCCAGGGGAACTTGTTTTGCATAAGCCAATCTAGAGGAAGGGATTTCCAGCTACCTACACAAGAACCCTACTCCTCACCTTCAGAAGAAGGACAGGAGTTGTATGTCCAGGAGCTTGTACTCGTCAGACAGAGGTCTTTTCTTACATGCAAATCCAAAGGCATTGACACCCAAAAGTGGGGAATGACAGGTGTCAGGAGAGCTGACGATAAGTACTCATGTTCATCATCAGCATCCAACATATTAACTAAGAGAGGCTTGTCTACCCAGAAATGCAGTGAAATAGCATACATCCTGGAAATCAAGAGATAAAAGGAATTTTTTTTATGGAGCATCTGTTGTACATACTCGAAAATACTCATTTGAAGTAGGGATTATCTTCTCATTTGAAGGAAAACTGCTTCCAGGAATGTTAAAGAGCTTGCCCCAGTGATTCTTAGTTGTTCAGAGCCAGCTCCAACCGGCAGGCAGGGATTGGCAAAACCTACATGGATCCCAGCACCCCACGCAGCGATGCACTTTTATGCTGGTTCCAGATGTTCATGACAAAAAGTAGCATCCATCCAAGGTTGGAGAGCTATTTCTAGTTCAGACTTACTACCCGTGGTGAAAGACCTCCAGCATTATACTCTGGAAAGTTGTCTATGCTACATCATTTCATAAGACCTTTCACGTTACAGTTGTGGTTCTGAATTGGCCATGAAGAATTGATGGGAGTCGTAGCAGAAGTTGTCATTACTCTCTGAAGGCCATTGCAACTTGATGTTCTCCAGCGAGTTCTCCAGCTTGGCCTCATTCTCCACCTCTTAACCAGCATGTCTTTCCGATGCAGGGCCTGACGACCAGCCGAGTTGCAAGCCTGACCAGAAGGATAGGGGTTGACCCCCAGAGACAGCAGCTCCCCAATGCATTTCTCCACCACTTGCACCCCATTAAGGAGCCCTGGGGGTGTGGTGGTTACTTCCATGAAGAGCTACAGTTTCAGACAGGGGCAGGTCTGCCCTGTTCTATAGGCTTGCTATGACACAGCATCTACGCATGGCAGTGAGTGACGGAGGGAATAAGGACCTTATCTGAAGTCCCTCTTCATGACAGGTCATACGTGGCTTCTTACATTGAGCAGAGGGTGACTCAGGCCTTGACTCTACTGCCTTCTCCTGCAATTGTGTAAGACTTTGGTCCTGTAAGAAATCCCTTCTTCTATAAGACAGAGTGGTTCTGCTTCCTTGATTAACTCTTGACGAGGCAATACCATTCTGACTGTGTGGTAGGGAGCAAACAGAACTAAACCTACCAAAGAGAATGGCCACCCTTCAACTCCTTGACTTTGAAGCCATCAATAAGATAAACCCACAGAGGAGTTCCCGGCGGGAAGACAGTTACCCATGCCATACCATGCTTCAAGACAAAATTTCATTTATCTGTCATTAGAAATAAATATTTCACAATATATAATTACATATTGTGCTATGAGTAATCACTTTGCCTCAATTATGTTCAATTTTTCTAACAGTGAAAGTTCATCCTATGGACTGAGCCCCGGTGGCATAAGCGGTTGAGTGCAGGACTGCGGCCCGCGGGCTTGGCAGTTCAAATCCAGCAGCTGCTCCCAGGAACAGTGCTGAATAGCGCCCCTGACCACCAGAGGGCAGTGATGACCCCCACACACATACACACGCTAAAAGGAAAGTACATTCTGCATATCAGATATTTATATGATGATTCATTACAATAGTGAAATGACAGTTATGACATAGCAACGAAATAGTGTTATGATTTGGGGGGGGTGGGTTTCACCACAACCTGAGGAACAGTATGGAAGGGTCACAGCATGAGGAAGGTGGAGAACTGCTGCCCTAGTGTCTCAACGCTTATTAAGACGGCACAGGACCAAGCAAGGTTTCATTGTCACCCATCAGATCACTGTGACTCAGAGCCCGTTTGATGGCAACACATAACTAAATACAGTATCACGTGGCACCTTTGAGAGGAAATGAGGAAACAAGATGCAGAAATGCCCAGGGACTGTATACTTCCCAGTGCTCAGGATGCACTTGTGATTTGGCACTTTAAAAATTCTGGGTTATTTTGATCACCACTATTTCCCTAGTCCCAAATCCAGGAGCGGCAGCATTCTTTGAGCAAAGTGCTTCATGCAAATACAATACAGTGAACTCTTGTCCTACGGTGCTGCAGCGACCAGTCTCTGCTAGAGTGCTAGGAGGCAGTGCATTCAAGGTCAGTCTGGACATCCAGGATCCTAGCGAGATAGAAAATGCCTAGTCCACGTGCAGTGCCAAAGCCTGGCTTTCCGTACCAACTCTGACCCTCTATATAAGGCACTTAACTTCTCAGGACTGGTATCTTCTCCCATATGTAAGCTCACCTCTAAAAGGGGGTTCAAGGAGGTGATTTCTGAGGTTCCCCGTAAATAAATTCTTATGAAAAGCAAATTCAAACTCACTAGTGATTTCTAACATATAAACAATTCCACTCAACCAGAATAATTTTCTATCAAATACATGAGAAAGGGCTGGTCCCTTTTTGAAGGAAAGTAGACTTCTAGTGAAACCATGAACCTTCATACTTGAGCACACATGGTATGCCTCGTGGCTAAGACCACCTAAAGCAGATTATTGCAAGATGATGATGATCCACTTTCTAGGAAGTGGATCTATCCATGCTAATATCTTGACTCTGTCTCTTCATTTCCTATGTTCCTGTCTGCTCTGTGACATTATTGGAGATGACCTATAGATGAGCTCTAGAGTGTCAGCTAGAAGTTTGAGGGACATGGAAAGGCTGAACCCTTCCTGAACAAGCAGACTTTGTGAGAGAAACCTTCTGAGTACTATGAAGTCTGAGGATCTCAGATTTAGGAAGGACATCAAAGATCCTCTTATGCAAGATTTCCCAAAGTTTCCAACAGGAACCAGAAATCTTGGCTTCTTGAATCCTAGCTTTGTATGTTTAAAAGGTGAGTTTTCCTGAACGCTTATTGATTCTAACTTTTCCTTTTCTATATATGTGTGTGTATGTAATATATTTATGTATATACCAAATAGCTATATATACATAGATATGATTTCATCAGATATTTAAATATTAGCTCTATTTTTTTCATAATCTAACTATTGCCAATTCTTCTCTTAAAAAACATCTTTGATTCCTCAGAATATTTCTGACACTCCACAGTTATGTACACCACTGGGAGGCTTTCCAGTGTTCTCCTTGCCTAGGGCAGATGGTAGGGTGCCTGCCCTGAAGAACTTAGTTTTAGCTTCCATCTCCATGAACCATTGCTTTTCTCTCTATGCTTATAACTGGGCCGACTTATTCTCAGGTTTATCGGGATGAGAAACAATCTTGACTAGTTAGGTCAGTGGACAAATAGCTCACACAAAATCCACCCCCACCAGCCCGTGGCCCTAAGGACGCAAAGAGGCCCAGCTCCCGCTGCCCACTGCTCTGAAAAAGGTAACGGGAGAGAAACGTGGAACGAGCAGAAAACCCTGAAAGAGCCCATTGAAGGTGGAAAGGGTAGTAGTGACCCCAGGACAATGTTCAGAGGGTAGGGGAAGAGGGGCCTCACCATGAAAGTGTGTAAACAAAAGGTGGATGCATTGTGGGATGTGAAACTGGTGATCTGTGCTTCACCCAATTCACAATCAAAAGATGCTTTTGTTTTGCTTTGTTAATCAATGTTTACTTACAGGACTTAGTTGTTGAGATTCTTGGCTGTTGTCACCCCGTTTGCTGCTGGTCCACGGCTCAGTTGTCAGCCTCAGGACAGGCCTGGATCAACGTCACACCGGCCGCCTGGAGGAGCTGGGATTGCTTTGAAGGCAGGCAGTTTGAGTTTGTCCCTATATGCAACACCTGTACAGGGTACAGCCAGGTTAGGAGGGTGGGGGGGAGGCGGAGGCAGGCAGTTTGATGACTAATATAGAACATCTGCCCTGGTTGCCAAAGGTTTCTCTGATCCAAAAGAAACTAGACGCTTACTTTGCTGCACTGGAAAGTAAGGATCGTCAGATCATAGAAGTAGGAGAGCCCTCAAGGGCAGACATGTTATATATGAACAAGAGCACCATTCTTCCAACACTCAAAAGCACGCCGCTCTAGGAATAGGTGCCACAAAAAAAAAAAAAAAAAAAAAAAACGATCAATGCCTAGCGGGTGTCAAACGCCGAAGGCACAAAGATGAGCTCTTAGAAGAGAGCTCACCATCGGGTGAGTGGAAAGGAGGAGGAAGCTTGAGGTCAAGGTCCTGGTGATGATGCTTTGGGAGCTCAGAAGCACAAGGGGCCGACCATTGGCCCAGCGGAAGTCGCCACCGCAGGGACAGGCTCTGCATGGCGGGGTGAAGGATGAGTAGGCTTTTAGCGGGGAGAGAGGGTGAAGGAGGCGAAGGACATTCCAGAGGGAAGAGCCAGCATGAGCACAGCACAGAGGCACGAAAGTCCGCGCTATTTTGGGAGGACGGTGATTAGGCTGAAGAGGCTGGAAGATAGGATAGAGCCAAGCACGGGCGGCGGCGGGGGAAGAAAATGTTGCAGAGTTAAGTCGGAGCGAGAGGAAGACCCTCTTGGCACAAGAACGCCGAAGACATCCGCCGTCATCCGGAGCTCACAAGTGTCAGGAAGCTGCAAAGTGGCACCTTCGGATTCGGGCTTCCCAAGTCCCCTCTGGTGGCAGAGTGGGAGATGGAACAGAAGGGGGGCGGGGGTGGGGGATGGGGAGGGAGAAGGCTTTGGGAAAAACGTCTAGGGGCAGGAGTTTGAATCAGGGAATCTAATGGAGAGCTGAATCAAAAGAACTTTTAGAGCCTGCTGTCATAGACTTTTAAGGAGCCCCAGGGGTGCACCGAGCTGCTAACCCCAAGGCCAACAATTCATTTTATTTATTTATTTATTTTTGTTCTTTTAAATATATATATATATAATTGTTTTTTGGGGAGGGCATCATTTATTGTTATTTTATATATATATATATATATATATATATATATATATATATATTTCGGTCTCGGTCCGTGTTTAGCTCACACCAAGGCCAACAATTCAAGCCCAACTGCCGCTCCACAGGAGGAAGAGGAGGTGGTCTGCTTCCATCAGCACTTAAGGTCTGTCTCAGAAACCCACAGGGGAAGTTCTTTTCTACCCCAGGCCTGCTACGCGCTGGGATTTACTCACTGGCAATGAGTTTGGGTTTATTGGTTTCCGGTTTCTGGCCTGCTAACCGCAAGATCAGGCGTCTGGACCCAGCAGGCACTCTGCAGGAGAAAGAAGCTTTCTGCTCCCCTACAAATGTATGACCTCCAAAACCCTCGGGGGAAATTCTACATTGTCTGTAGGGTGGCTATGAGTGAGAATCATCTCAACGGCAGCAAGGACACTGACATGTGTCAACCATCAAAAAACCGTGACTCAACCCACAGAAATATCCTGAGGAGATCCCACTTTCACCTCTCTGAGTTGATTTGCCTTCGGTTGTTTGCAGAGCTCTGGGTCTTTCCTAGAGACTTCGTACTGGCTGGATAGTCAGAGGAGGAGCGCCTCTCAGAGCCAGATAGATGGTTTCTGTATAGGAAGCCCTGGTTCTATTTCAGTGCAAGATGAACGCATTACCCATTTGCACCCCTTAGTAATTCCCCAGTGCCAACCAGACCCGTTAACATTCCTGTCAGTGTATGGACATACTCTGAGTGTGGGCTCAAGTCCTGGCTTGACCATTTCCTAGTTGTTCCTGTGACCTACTCTTTGAGGCCAGTTCCTATCCCATCCGGAGACGGGTGATAATGACACCTCTAGCTTCCTGCTGCTTGGGGGATAGACAACAACACAGAGATGAAGGGGAGCAAGTCAGACCAGAGGACTGCATCTGAGGCCCAAAAGAGAAATAAATACAACCTATGGCAGTGCTTGAAGCTAAAAAGTATTCTCTCAGGCAGAGTCATTCCTATAACCAGCGAATGAGGGGGTGGACAGAAGACCAGGGACATGCATCAAAAGGGACACAGTGAATCTAGATCACGTGAAAAAGTGGCTGTTCGTTTCACCAAGTCTCATGATGTGATAGTGACTCTGTGTGTTTCTCTCGCTGGCCATGCATTCTAAGAGCGGCATGTTGTGTTCATGACTGTGTCTTTCACAAATGGCACACATGGTCAGGAGCAACTTGCAACATGCAGTTTGAAGCTAATTCTTTCGTTGGAATAAGAGCCAGTGACAAGTGCCAGGCCTTGGTGCAAAGGAAAGGCCTTAGTTACTCTAAGGATGTGACTGGCACTGGACACAGGATGTCCAATGATGCTTCATTTCAATGAAGCTTGGATGGGCAGGTGGAAGCTGAGTCTGACAGCCTATGATTCCCTCCAGCATATCCTTCCTTTTGTATGGTCAGGTTTAAAGCAGTGGGCACTACAGGAGGAGGCAACAGTCCCTGGAGGGGGGAGAGGGATGATGCTGGAGTAGAAGAGAAATAGCGAGAATTCTTATGCATTTTTAACCTTCTCAGTGCAGTCCTGATTTTGTTTGTTTTTCCTTTTTAATCATTTTGTTGGGGGCTCATACAGTTCTTTTCAAAATATGTATATATGTCTATTGTGTCAAGCATATTTGCAAATATGTTGCCATCATCATTTTCAAAACATTTTCTTTCTACTTGAGCCCCATACATAACACAAGGATTACATGCTCAACTTAGAAATAAGTAAATGTATCTACAGCTATATATTTATTTCTACCTATGAAAAATAGGGCTTTCTATTCACATAAAGAGTTATAGAATCGCTGAGCCCCGGTGGCGTAGTGGTTGTGCGCGGGACTGCGGCCCACTGGGATGGAGGTTCGATTCCGGCTCCCAGGAGCAAAGGTTGGGCCTCCTACTCCCACCACCAGGGCAGTGATGCCTAAAAAAAAATAAAAAATAAATAAAAAAAAAAAAAAGAAAAGAGTTATAGAATCAGAATATCACAGGAGTAGTTATACCCTGTCCTATAAGGTCACTATGAGTTAGTATTAACTCCATGGCAGTGAGGGTTTTATATATAGATATAGATATAGATATAGAGAGAGGTATAGATCTAAAATTCTCAAAAATGTCTCCTGAAGGGGGTCTAGTCAAATCCATTTCGAAATCATTCTTATAGAAAAAAAATATGTGTTTGGAGTTTGTTCTAGGTTTTTTTGCCACTCTGCCAACTCTGTGACAAGTATTTCCTGAAGATATACCGTGTTTACTTAGCCTGGGCAAACAACGAAGTAGAAAGAGTGGGTTCTAGTCTTCACATTGCCATCTCACTTCTTGTTGACTCGCCCATGTGACCTCAGAGCAATTACTTGTTTCATGTGCTGCATTGTTTTCCTGTCTCAGTCCCACAACGGGAGCAATACCACTTTGCAAAGTTGTTTTGAGGACTCAGTAGACTCGTGTTCATCACTCCCTGCCGTTTTCTGTCTGCTCTTGGGTATCCAGGTAACGCTTTCAGGTGTGAGGGTTCGGATCGCTCTCACAGTCCCGCCTCCCTCTCTTGATGCTTGGCTTGGTGACCTGTGTTTCTCAGGGGCTCACTCACACGAGCCACCTAACAAGTGGGTCTCCGGTCTCCAGCTAACGTCCGCCTCGTGATTCCTGGCTAATCAGGATGAGCGATCCCCTGAGAAGTTTTAGTTCTGTGCATTTGAGATAATATCAGTTATTTAGAGAATTATTTTTTACATGATCTAAATATTCAACTATTGAACTCAGCTACACTTGGCGATTGGCTATCCTATCAGGACAGCTCTAGAGATTGCCAAGGAAACACAGAACTGAAGATATTTAAAGGATGATAAATCACTAATGGCATGGGGGAAAAACAAAAGGGCTCCCATCACTCGGTTGGAAACTTTGGAGAATCCTGGAGAGAAAGCAGAAAGACTTGGATTTACTGGGAGTGCAGCTCTGAGAGCTCAGAAGCAGCAAAGTACTGCAGTAAAGGGAGACCCAGAATGAGAACATTCCAAACCCAGAATCTGTTGGCCCAAGAAGTGCAAGGAGACCCTGGGTCATGCCTGCTGTGATGAATCAGAAACCAGAGCCAGCTCGATGGGGCCAGTAGCTTCCCTTCCCTTCCCCTACTTGTGACCAGAAGGACATAATACAATGACTACATGCTCAACTTAGAAATAAATAAATGTAGCTACATCTAGACTTTAGATGGACATCACCAATAGGATCCCAGCCAAAGAGGCCAGAAAGTCACAGGAACATCTTTTAGGTATTCCAAAACTGGAGCATGCATACAGAAGACCGAAGAAGCATTGGTGCCTTTGAATGGTGGTGTTGGGGGAGGATGATGAATATAACACAAGTCACGGGAAGAACGAACAGTTCCCTGTTGGAATAAGTATAGCCAGAATGCTCCTTAAAAGCAAGGATCACACGGCTTCATCTCCTGGACTTGGCATGATAGCAGGAGGGGCCAGCCCCTGGAAAAGGACAGCAGGCTTAGTAAAGTAGAGGCTCTGCGAACAAGAGGGAGACCCTCCAGGAGGTGGGATGACAAGAGTGTCCTAGGACCAGGCCCTGGCTCCTCCTCTTGGACATTGGGTTGCTGTAGGTCCAAGTTGATTTGACCCCGCATCCAAGGACAATTGGATTTTCTACTCCTGTAAAGAGTGACGGTCTTGGAAACCCACAAGGACTTGCTATGAGTCGCATTGGCTTGATGGCAGAGAGTTGGGTTTGGGGTTGGAAAAACAACAGTGACTTGCAGACGAACCCTGTTGGCACAATGGTTACTTGTTCAGAGGCTAACAAGAGGAGCGATGATGTCAAGCACTGGTCCCTCTGTGGGGGAAAGATGTGGCAGTCTGCTTCTGAAGATACTCACAGCCTGGGCAGTTCTGCTCAGTCCTTCAGGGTTCCTGAGTCAAAATGCACCCAGGAGTGATGGGTTTGGTTCGGAGTTAGTGACTTTCCGAGGTAGAAAGGCTCACAGACTCCTTCCTTTGAGTTAATTCTGACTCAAGGCGTCCTGATCGGACAGGGTCGAACTGCTCGTGTGGGTTTCCAAGACTCTGTTTACAGGAGTAGCAAGCCTCATCGTTCTCTGTGGAGAAACAGGGGGCTTCAAGCCCTGAGATCAGTGTCAAATGTGAATAAACAAGGCATGGGGTAAGCCACTCTCCTAGACAACTGCTAAGGCCCCTCCTAGCTTGGGTGTTCTAGAGTTTTTCTGATTTTGACATTCAGGGGTTTCATCCTTGCCTTCTTTCTATAGAGAATCTCTTTTTTTTTTTTTTGTGGTAGTGACTGCACACCTTTCTTCAGGGAAACACTTCACCACTCATCCTCTTGATTGATTGACTAGCCACTGGTAAGGTTAGATTTACCATTTAAAAGATTGAGTTCTAGAGACCTCTCGATTGGATAACACTGACACCTAACCTGAACATCCTGATCCACTCTACTGGAAAGGGCCCTTGCCTGGGTGCCAGAGGGCCTGAATCTCACGATGGACTCTACCCATAACTCATGACTAGGTACTGGGTGAGTTTAGTGCCAACCTTTCTTAAAAGTAACAAGATAGTGGTCTTCTTGTCAGGCATAAAACTCTCTGACTGTTATGAGTCCATCAAGTGTGTTCCGAGCCCAAATGTGTACATGACAACCAGAGAGAAACTACCAGAAACGACGAGACGGCAAAGAACTGTCCTACTCCATCATGATCAATCCTATGCAGCTGGTTTCAAATGCTTAAGTGGAAGAAGATGACTAATAAGGGGATACAAAATATCCTTTGGAGGAAACTCTTCTTCCTGGGACCCTGGGCCTGGAATTAGTAGCCCCCAGCCCCTAAGCTTCTTTAAAGAGATTATGTAAGTATAGTTCCAGGCACCTATCACTCTTATTTTTAGCTCTTACATTTCTACACCAGTGAGGAGACTTGTGTCTTGGAGCTCCAGTCTCCCAGATATGACTCATGATTCATCTGCAGGTGCCCTGTACCAATTTCCAGGAAGGTCACAGGAGAGGGGGTTGGAAAAGGGTTCCATGCATGAATTCCTTCTTTGTCTTGTTCTCAGTCCAACAACTGGATCAGACGGAGCTCATACATTCCACAAATCGACCCCTTGGGGCCATAGGCAATTAAAATAGAACCCAAGTGGTGCTGTTCTTCAAGGGCCTCACAGCTGGTGTGTGTGCATGTGTGTGTGTGTGTTTATTGGGGGCGGGGGCGCGGCAGGGCGGGGACCAAACTCAGGCCTTTGGTCACAGGCTATTTTCAGCCTCTGATAACAGTTGTGTTACTGGTGTCTCATTCACCCTCTCCCCTCAGCCTCTCTCCCCCGCCACCACATATTTAAAGAGGACAAGAGACCCCCTGCATCAGTGGAGCCGACACAGACCACACAGACAGGTAAGTGGAGCGGAGCAGCGTGGGTCAGGGGTGGGCTGGCCTGCTGGCTGGTTGGGACTGTGAGGGATCCACGGAGTCATGGAGTGTTTCAAGTTCCAAAGTAGCAGCCCCCACTCAGATTCTGTGGGAAGAGGCTGCAACTAGACTGAACTCTGACCTGGACCTAGTGGTGATGACAAAGTTTGTGAAAGAGTGATTCGTATTGTCAGACTCTAGAGAACCTCAATCGACGAGGAAATGGTCAAGGGATTATTTGATTTTCATGATGGAATGATGTTTTGAATCGATTTAATTAGGCTGATGAGAAAACAATAAGAAGCAATGAAGCGATGGAAAAAGAAGCGATGGAAAATCCACTGGATTGAGGGTTAGGTGACCATTGGTCTTGTCCAAGAATGAATGGGTGTGACTTTGAGGCAACATTTCCACCTAGAGGGTCGTGGTACCCTTTCATGAAAGGATTGAGACAGAGGTGGTGATAATGTTCTAGGATGTAAAGTACTGCACACTTACTAAGTGATTGCCGGTAATGCAATATAGCAGAGAGCGATTTTCTTGTGCTCAAAAGATAAGGACTGTGTCTCAGAGATACATCTGAGAGATCCGGAATTGGGTGGTTCACAAGGTCTGGGGGAAGACCCCAGACCCTCCTTGTCTACAGGGAATACCTAACGAAGGTGTGTTGGCTTAAAATTGGTCTTAACTTCCAAAGATGTGCCTTAAGAGATTTACTTTTAAGAATGTGAACATCAATTAAAGCCAGCCTCCCCCTCCCCCAAAGCTAACCATTTAGGGGTCAGTCCACTAAATGCTCTGTATAATTTGGTGCTAAATGATCCCATGCTGGGAAAGGGCTGGGGTGGGGGTAAGGGGAGACTCCAAGTTTTCTCTGGGTTTCCATCAGTATGTTTTTCTTCCTGGTGCAGTGAATCACAGGTAGCCCAAGAAGTGGTTTTAAGCAATGGTCTGAGTGGAAGTGCTTCCCAAGTCTGATTCGGAGTGGGGACTCCTCTAAGGAGGAGTCAGATGACTGGACTGTGAACCTGAGTTTCTGCAGGACCATTCAGTGGATTGACAACGTCCTGTGGCAGGGCTAGGAAGTAAAGCAGCGTGAATGCAGGAGGGCTGGTTATGTACTGCAAAGGGGAGGGTGGGAAGCAGTTTAACCAGTGTCTGCAGTGTACTGTGTTTGGGTCCTCAGGAGTGACTTTGCGATTGGGGGAAATGATAGAGACAAGCAGACAGACAGTGGGGCACAGTATGGCTTCTGAATATTGGGTACATGGAATTTGTTGTGATACTATGAAACAGCTTTAAAATTGCTTTATGACACAGAAAATATGATGGGTCCCAATCAATGTATCTGGCTTGCCCTTGGGTCTCTCCTGAACAACTCAGTCAATGGCAATGAGCCCTAGCAATTGGGCAGGGAGTTGAGCTGACCTCTAGGGCTCGGTGCCCTCCCCAGGGCCAGGTGGACAGGTGTTCTCAGCACAGATGTACAAGCATCCAGCAGACCCAGGGCAGGCAGGACCAAGGATGGAGGGACAATGCGAGAAGAGACAAGTGTAAAGGGAGCAGCCAAGAGGCAAATAAATAATGGCAAGCTTGTTGAAGAAGATAGAGAATAATTCTTTGTGGAATACTGTGGATTGAGGGGGTCCCCACAATCGAACAGGTCCACAGGAGCAACTTTGCACTTGGGGAAAATGATAGAGACAGATAGACAGTGAGGCACAGGGGCTTCTTGTCCCTCTGTCAGAACTGAGAGTGAATGTATTTTCCAATGGGTATATACAGTGGGACCTAAAGCTCTCTCAAAAGGCATACAGACATACAGTGGACATTTCACATAGTCGATGGGTAACCTCACAAGCAGGTAGCATAATAAACAGGCGATGAGGTGAATCACCATCTTGACCTAGTGTTAATTGACCTCAGACACCCCTAAGCCCTCTCCAGGGCAATGAGTTAACAGAAGAGTTTGCTACATTTTACAGTGGGTTGGGCTACAGACCCTGATTGTTTTTATCTCCAGACAACCTCCAGGCACAGGGAACAGCCAAACACAAGAATGATGCATCTTTTATGGCGACTCCTTCATGACAGTTCCTTGGGGAGGGGGGGGGGTAATATCAGAGGGACTGTTTCCCGTCATGAGCATATGTATCTGGATTTAATTTTATCGCATAGCCGTGAGGTGTCTGCCCCCACCGGTGTGGACTTTTCAGACCCGTGATTATGAGCATAGAGGATTTAGCTGCACGACATTCTCATCCAGTCCCTCAGGGTAGCACAGACTACAAATCCAGAAACCCCAAGGACACAGCGAAAGAAACAGAAAAGAACAAACAGCGTCAGCCAGCGACAGAGTCCGTTCCAACTCCAGCTCTGAACTCTGCCTACCAGTGCTGAGCCTCCTCCGTTTTCTGAATTGGAGCCGCCGGGAGCCAGCCCCTTGGTCCAGAGGGCTTGTGGGAGTGAAACGAGACAGTGGATAGGGAAGCACTCCTTAAAGTGTCATATCCCAAACCTACCGATGCCAAGTCAATTTCAACTCTTGTGACAAAACAGGAATGCCCTCCGAGTAAGGTGACCAGACATCCTGCTTTTAAACAATTTAACAATGTCCCGCAGCATTTTAAAATGAAAAAATATATATTTTACAATACTATTTTTGCATTCTATGAACATTTTTGTAACTCCATATAGACCAAATTTTTAATCAAGAACCCCACACCTCCACCCCCGGTCAATGGTGTCCCACTTAAAATCTGGTCACTTTACCTCTGAGGGCTTCCAAGGCTGCAAGTTTTTACAGCAGCAGGTAGCCTCCTCTTTCTCCTGCAGATAGTTTAGTCAAGTGCCCTGAGCCAGCATGAGCTGTGAGAAAAGGCCAGACCCTAAGGGTTGTAGAGGATCTCCTGCTGTGTGGAGACGGGGTGACAAAGACACTGAGCTCTACACAGACAATAATGGTTTCCCAAGGGAAGAAGACGACGAAAGGCCTATAACATGCAGGAAACACGACTCTCAAGGCCAGCGGCTCTCCAACCTTCAGCCTGTAGTTCAGATGTCTAGAAATACTCTCACCAGGATTGGCTTCACGGCCAAAGAGAAACGGGATGGCTGCAAACATGGGGAGCCACAGTTGTTCATCTCTGGGAATAAAGGCAGGAAAGGAGACAGTGCTGGTTGTGAGGGGTTGTGTGGGATGGAAGCCTGGACCACAGGGGTCGGGTCAGTTAGGTTATTGTCCATGAACCAGGTGTGGAGCAAGCACGAGCTGTGTGCTGTGACAATCAGCTACTATCCAGCCAGGTGGACTCGGCACAATCCCAGGCACCAAACCCAAACCCATGCTCAGTGCCATTGAGCTGGTTCTGATTCATGGATGCTGCCCGGCCCTGTGCCTTCCCCACATTCAGACCCCTGGCTTCTTCTCCTTCCCCTTCTTTATCTCCTCCTCCTCCTCCTTCTCCTTCTTTATCTCCTCCTCTTCTTTCTCCTTCTTCTCCTCTTCCTCCTTCACCTTCTCCTTTTCTCCTCTTCCTCCGCCTCTTCCTCCCTCTCTTCTACCTCTTCCTTCTCCTCCCCCTCCCCCTTCTTCTGTTTAAAACCATTTTCTTGGGGGCTCATACAGCTAAGCTCTGGCTTCTTATCGGCTGACTTTTGGAAACAGGCCACCTGCTCTTGGCTCCTAGTCTGTCTTCATCCAGTAGCTTCCCAGTAACCTGTCCAACATTCACCCCCACAGCCAATTCAGAGAGGAAGGGCGGAGTCAAGGGACCTAAGCCCGGGCTGGGTGTCATAGGGCTAATACATGGCTGAGCCAGGATGTCGATCGGCTTAGAAATAAATGAAAACGACCAAAAGAGAACAGGGAGTGCGTTTCTGGGAGTACTTCAGAGGTAATTTCAGAAAAGATGTCATTTGACCGTGGGTTTCAACCATCAAAGCACTGGCATCCTCAGCCTCTGTGCTCTAACTGGTCAGAGGCAGTGCTGGGGTTCACCTCTGGCCCGGACGTGCAGTCTGTGCTCGGCAGGCTGTACAATGGGGCTCGGGATGCAGCACTTTGCCTATCAAGCGAGGGTCGGTGGCTGAGTGGGAGACTACTGACCTTGCGTGTCCTCCACAGAGTTGGGGAGCAGGAAGTGTGCTCCCCTCACAGCCCACAGCTCAGGGAGGTGAGCTCCCTTGGAGCACCCAGGTACCAAAAGATACCCAGAGGCAGACGTTCGGCACCTCTCTGGCAGGAGGTCAAAGGCTCTAGGAGCACTAATGCCCTCTGGGGACACCGCTGTTCTCTGGCCACACCCCTCCGTCCCTGGGCCGCACACACGCTGACGTGGAGGAGGCAGCCTGGGGTCAGTCGGAACCAGAGGAGCCAGGGAGAAGAAACAGGGATCGATTTGTTTGTTTCAAAAACAGATTAGAAAAGCTGGAGATGACATAGTAATAATGGCTTTTAAATAATCACAGCAATAATGAGTGAGAAGGGAAGCCGCTAAAATGATTAAATATCTGCTCTATATTAAGTGAAGTCCTGAGAGGTGGGGTAGAGTGGACTCAGCTGATAGAAGGTTCAAGTCCACTTGGGGGTGCCTTGGACAAAAGGCCTGGCAAACCACAAAAACAAAAAACGAAAATAACCAAAAAACATGCATTAAAAACCCTGGAGCACAGATCCACTGACACTCATGGAGGTGCCGCAAGTCAAAATCAATTTCATGACTGCTGGTAAACACACACACGTGCATACATGCGCAAGGCGGGGGATACCCCCAAACAGGTGCCCATTTATTGTTCCTGTTAGGCAAGTAGCTAGCAACTCACTCTGAGTAAGTGTACCCAGTGATGTTGCCTGGGAAGGTTCTCTGTGGTTGCAGTGAATTTTTTCATAAAATCAGTTCCAGTCAAATCTTGTGCTTATTTTGGTGATAGTCAATTTCAGAGAACAGCATGTGCCTGTGAAATTTTGCTTCCTGCTCAGGAAAAATGCTGCAGAAACTGTTGTGTTGTGGAACACAGCTTACAAGGACAGTGTTATGGGAAAAACTCAAGGGTCCCAGTGTTTTTCTCATTTCAAAAAAGGTAAAATGTCAGTTGATGACAAACCTTGTTCTGAACATCCCTTAACTTCCTGGATGGACAAAAATGTCAACTTGCAGTGAAACATTTGGAGTTCGTTCCACTGGGTCAGACTGTTAATCAAGCCTTCTATTTAGAGGTTCTGAAAAGTTTGCCTAATGGCATGTGACCCAAAAAGGCCTGATTTGTGGCAAAGGGACTGGTCTTACCACCACGACCATGTACCTGCTCACACAGCCATCTCAATGCACCTGTTTTTTTGAGTAAAAACCACCTGCCTGTCTTGGCCCGCGTACCTTACTCTTCTGAACTTGCTCCTTGCAACTTCTTTTTGCTTCTGAGAAGGAAGAGGGACATGACAGGACAGCGATTTGATGATGTAGACGAGGCGAAGGAATAAAAAAAACTGAGGGAGGTGCTGTCAACCATACAATAACTAAGTTTGAAAAATGTTCCCAAGAATGGACTCCCAGATTTGACAAATGTCTTAAGTATAAAAGAGAGTACTTTGAAGGTGATAAGGTTGTTTTGTAAAATAAATAAATAAATAAATACACAAATAACTTTGGGGGAAATCCATTTTAAGGGAGTACACCTTGTATTTATTTATTACTTCGATATAGTATATTAGCCATCATTTGTATTATCATGTTTAACTGAAAACACTCTTCTAAGACCTGCCTTCTCAACCTGTCTTTACAAGCACGAGGACCCTGGGCTCACTGGTTTAAAGCACTTTGCCCAAGTCCTGCCACCTACTGGTTTTGAGCCAGGACTGGGCTTAACAAACCTCTCTCCTCTCAGTGTGCTGTGCCAATGACCCATGTAGGGGTAATGCTCGTGAGAGAACATCAGAAGACAGCATTGAATCCAACTCAGGGCTTCAAGGACACTTGAAGGTGCTTTGCTGTCTCACAGCCTCTGGCTCAGCCATCCTTACCTGAGCTGAAAATCAATAGCAAGAAAGAACACTCCAGCTTCAAGAACAACCCCTTCCATGTCTACACAGTCTGCCTCTTAGAAAGTTCTTTGTTTGGCTGCATTAAATGTGTTCTCCCTCTCATTCTCACCCTACCCCTGGTTGGTGGGGGGGGGGGGGCGCTCTCTGTTCCACTGCTGATGGCCGCTCTATCCACCTGCCCCCTTGTCAATGTGCTGTGAGCAGGAACATGGGGTGCAGAACACACTAAACCTAGGTTTACTGATTTCCTGGGTTATACGATTTTTTATTGTATAAAAAATTCTGACATCTGACCCAATGCTTGCCCCACTCCATCCGCTTCCGGGGCTCCTCCAGTAGAATCCCTCTCAGGGTATTGTTTGTTTAAAAGGCCACATGGGTAGTCTCTCAATGAGGTCTGTGCAGAGTATCAAAGGTCTGGAATCGACCCACCCTCCGGCTGCTGCGGTGAGCGGGGCCCCTCGAATGCTCTTTCATTCCCAGAAGTCCCAGTGCGTGTCTATTTTGATCCTGAGTATAACCCAATCTGTGAGAACGCAGCCCTCGTAGGCCCAACCCGGAGTGTAGTGCCAGGTGGCGGGATGGAGACTGTCACCCAAGTGGAAGACGGGGGCTGAGAGACGGGCCAGCCTATATTTGGTGTCCCACCTTCCACGACCCGGCCTATGCCAGGCAACAGTGATAAACAAATGGTCCATCCCTTTGTGCCTCGGCCAGGACAGACTCACATTTGGGGACTGACTTGGAGAGTGTTGAGGCTCTGGAATGCCACAGCTGTGTGGGAAGCCAAGCAGCTCACGCCCTATGTAAGCCAGAGCCTCCATGTGGCTCCCAATCACCGGGCCTCAATTAGCAGGCTGTGCTATTTGAAGACCTCAAAGGAAACGTGTAAGAATGCCTTTCCTTTGAACAGCTTCTCGGGACGACTTTACATTCCACTATCTTTTCACCATCTTCATAATGGCTCCTCGAAGAATGTGCACGACATACAATGATACCCATTTCCACCCAAGCCCACACAGAAATAAAGGGCAAAGCTCTGGATTCAGGACTTTTTCTGACACCTTCCAGCTTTGAGCCAAAGAGCCCGGAAGAAGAAATCTAAGAAATCTAAGAAGACTAATGTACTTAGCCTCAGAGCTACCCGCCCATCTTCAGAAATGGAACCAAGCACCTGCTTCAGAGAGCATTTAAGAGTCTATTTTGAGCGTCAAGTCCTGATCAATACACGTCAGGTATTTGTGAGCACTTAAAAACAACCTGTGAAGAAGATACTATCTGTCATCTTATGCTTGTTTGGAAAAGGATCATGTCTAGGCAATTGCTAGGAAAGCATACATATGTGTATGAATATCTGTGTGTACATATAATCACATAGACGTACATATGTCTGTGTGTCTATATGTGGATTTATATATATTCATTTCCTGAGAGGTATCTGTCTGCTGCTATTAACTTGCAGCACGTGCCAAAGGACATTTTTTTTTGTTTTTTGGGGCATCACTGCCCTCTGGTGGTGGGAGTAGGAGGCCCAGCCTTGCTGCTGGATTTGAACCTCCAACCCAGTGGGCCGCAGTCCTGCGCACACCCACTACGCCACCGGGGCTCAGCCCTACCAAAGGAATTTTCACTGAAGATTTAAAATGAGAGATTTGACCTCGGGTTGTTTTCACTGAGAGTTTCCACATCATTAATCTCACAAGTGTCGCTGTCATGTTCCTGGATGAAATATATTACGTCCTTTTCTATTTTACATCACGTTGAAGCTCAAGATCAATATGAACGTACCTGATTCCTCTCTTTTCCAGAGCCGGGTCATTGCTGATCACAGGAAAAAGTGGTCTGGGGAAAAGAAATGCGCTTAGCATGCACTCTCACTTCTTTACTTTTAACGTCTCCCCATATTGATCGGTGAGGAAGTTGGTCATCTTGAACGTCTACTCCAGGTCTCAGAGAAGGTAATTTAACTGGAGTCCAGCATCAGCCATCTCGGCTCTTTCGGGAATATGAGGGTCCTCATGTCTTTCCGTGTGCTCACCCTGCCTCCCTCCTCTCTTTAGTATCCTCACCCCTTGTCTATCTGGAAATTTCCTACTTGCAACAAGGCCCTGCCTTCAAACTAGGTCCACATGCAGCTGACCATCTCGTCCCCGGAGGCCGCACAGTTCTTCTCTTGGGCCTCTGTTTGCAGGGGAGACTTCTGGTCCTGTCTTTGGGTCCTTATTTGCATTCTTTTGGGGGGGGCATCACTGCCCTCTGGTGGTTGTGGGAGCTACCCAGAGCTACTCCTGAGAGCCGCCACTGGATTTGAACCACCAAGTCCGCGGGGCTGCACTCAACCACTTATGACACCGGGGCTCAGCCCGTTATTTGCATTCTTTACAATGCAAGCTGCTTCATGCCAGGGACCACGAATGATCGCTTCTCCTCTTTGATCCTGGACAGAGTAGCGAGTGCAGGACTTGACACAGGATAAAAGAAAACAAATTAAATCGGCTGCATGGAGTCTCTTCCGACTCCTGCCATACAGAGCTGCTGCACAGGGTTTTCTCGGCTGTGATCTCACTCCACGCAGGTCACCAGGCTCTTCTTCAGCAGGTTTCTGGGTAGCTTTGAACCCGCCGGTTAGTAGTCAAGCAACACACAGACATGGGAGGTAGGTAAGAACAGCATGGTGAATGAATGAAAGGGGATTTGATTCATAGCAGTTCAGTTAACAATCTATTATTCCCTCCATTATATTTAAGCATCTGAACTGGAGAAATAGGGAGATGAATGCTTCCTCTCTTTTTTATGCAGTTTTTTTTAATGTATTTTACTGAATTGAGAAAAATCAGAGAGCAGCCTGCTGCTGTGCGGGGAGTGATGGGATGTTTCCTGGCCAGCCTCGCACTGTCTCTCTCATCAGGAAAAGCTCTTTTGGGGGTATTTAGATAGGAATGCTCCCTTCAGCCCTGGTATCAGGTTCAGTGATCTGTTTGCTATTTACCTTCTGTTTCTTAGCAGAACTGTCTTTGTTGGGAGGCTGTGAGATACAATCCGGACTAGTCTGCCCAGGAGGACTTAGTTTTAATCACCAACTATTATAAGCAGGAGACCGGTTCCCCCGAAGGAGAAGAGGAAGGTCAGCAGCAGCCTCTTGGAAGGGCCTGATCGTGCCTGGTGCCAATGACAAAATGACACACCAGCATTCTTAGAAACCAGAAGCTAGGAAACCCCAGACTGATGAGGGAATTCAGCCCCTTCAGGGCTGGCAGGATTTCAGAGATTTTTGACTGTCAAAGGCTTATTTCACTTTTGCCCCAGGGAAATGGAAATCTCAGATCAAAAACTCAAAAGAAGGAAAGAAAGAAAAATATGATTTATTTTCCAAAGCATCCTCTTTCAATAAACTTGCTCTTTCTGTCCAAATGTAAAAAGAGAAGGAGGAGGAAAAGAAGAAGAAAACCATATTTTAACCTCCTTGGCGCCCCCCCCCCCCACCTCAGCTGCTATCTCTCCCACATAACCCTCTAGCCAGGACGTAAGGGTGGCTGGGGCTGTGACTATCAGCACCTCTTTTCAGGGGAGGAAAGGGCTCCAAGGGTGAGATGCTGCCTGGATCCTGCCAAGCCCCATGGGCTCAGCCAGCCTCCTTTCGTCCCCCAAGCAACACGGAGCAGCAGTAAGGCAGGCCCCACAGTCTCCCATTTCTCTCTGGGGAAATGCATGTGAGCAGAGGCTGTATCTTGATGCCCTTGATGACAGCTAGTTAAAAAGATATATCGAGCACTTGCAACGTAGTATCTCAGTCAGTTGGGCGCATATGTTGAGAGTGGAAGGTGGGCCAGGTGTCCCTGGGTGATGCAGTTAGCAGTTAATTATAAAGGCATGGTAAATGAATGAGTGAGTGAGTGGGGACTCGATGAACAGTCTTGGAGGCTCCCAGAAGCATGGTGGAAGCAAGGCTTGGCGATCGACTTCCACAAAACTGAGGCCTGAATCATGATGAAGCACCGCTCTACTTGGACACAGGAGGGTTTTCTGTGAGTTCGTTGGAATTGACTTGAGCTCACTTTGAGAGGAAGCTAGTCAATAGCCCCTTAACAAATACGACAGTGTAGAGCCACTGTATCTTGCTTCCAGGATCATTAGCGTCTTAAAAGGACTCAATGAAATTTAGAACTAAATCTGAATAGATGACTTTATACGTTACATATTTCTATCAGCTATGCAAGTTCAGGTCTTGCAACTACGAAGGATGGTGCACTACTTACAGCCTCTGAATTTCCAGAGACTCTTAGAGAAGGGAAAATCCTCCCCCCCTCCCCCATCCCCCAGCCACCACGCCAGACCCTGCATTCTAATAAGATCTCAGGTGATTTGAGAAGTACTGAGCCAGATAAGAAGTCTGCTAGGTCATTCTCATCTCAGTGGGACATTTTTAAAACCCTAGCTGGAACCACGAATAATACTCAGCATCTGTGCGCACACCAAATTAGCTTCCTTATTCACTCCTTCCAAGAAGTCCATGCAGCCCAAAGGGGCAGGTGCCACTGAAACTTTCCAAAGGAGAGGACAAGAGTCCTAATGGGGCAAAGTGACTCCCTCAGAGCCACCTGAGTCAGTGGCTGGAACAGGAACACGTAACCTGTGCTCAGGACTTACCTACCAACGAACCATCAAGCCTGCTGGGCTGGATCCTGGTCTTCAGACAGGAAGATGCGTTGTCCAGCCATAGCCCTTCTAGGGACATCCACTCCTGGACACTTAGAGGATTTGCTTTGTCTCTGTCAGGTCTCACCTTGACAAGAGAACCTTCAAGATGCCCAACTGGGGTGGAGGAGCCAAATGTGGGGCCTGTGAAAAGACCGTCTACCACGCAGAAGAAATCCAGTGCAATGGAAGGAGTTTCCATAAGACCTGCTTCCTTTGCAGTGAGTACAGGGAACATTGTGGTGAGGGCACTGGTGTTGGGGATGGGGGGGGCGGGCGGATGACTTCTAAGCATACACCAAATTGAGGGCCCCAAACCAGCATCACCTGGGAATTGTTTGTAACACACCTTTCAGGCCCCCTTAAGAAGGACTGATTCCCAGAGTACCTTTCTCCACCCACTTGCCCAGCAAAAGAGGCCCTTTTGCTATAGATCAGCATCAGAACAAGCTGACCCGCCATGGCTCTCTGTGCTGAAACCCTTGACCCAGTGGTGACATTTACAATATGTGACTTGGCAGAGAGAGGAAGCCAGAGCTTACCTGGAGCCAAGATGGATTTGGCTCTCTGGGTTGTCACACTAGCCAGCTGTCATTGGAGCCAGCTGTGATGGCTCCTTCCTAAGAAAAAGCTGTGTTGATTGCAGGCAGGGGGTGGGGAACAACATGTGCCCTGTAGTGTAAGAGTTAGAGAAGGATGTTTCAGAGGATGTGCACTAAACTTGATCAGGGACATTTTTTAACAATCCTTTAATAAGGGACTCATACAACTCTCATCACACGCCATATATAAGTCCATTTGTGTGTCAGGCACATTTGTACATCCATTGCCCTCATCATTCTCATAATATTTGTTTTCTATTTAAGTCCTTGGCATTGGCTCATTTCCCCCCCTCCCTTATTAACCCTTGATAATTCATAAAATTTTATTACTTCATATTACTTCACTGTCCAATGTCTCCCTTCACCCATTTCCCCATTGTCTGTACACCAGGGAAGAGGTTATATGCAGATCTTTATCATCAGTTCCTCTTTTCTATCCCATCTTCCCTCCACCCTCCCAGCATCATCACTCTCACCACTGGTCCTGAGGGGCTTTTCTGTCCTGGATTCACCATGTTCCCTGTTCCTATATGTGCCAGTGTACATCCTCTGGTCTAGCCAGATTTGTAAGGTAGAATTGGGATCATGATAGCAGGAAGGAGGAAGCATAGAAGAACTAGAGGAAAGCTGTATGCTTCATCTTTGCAACCCTGGAAGTCTGTTACCTACAGATGGACTTTGGGTCTCCAATCTGTACTCCCCCAATGAAGGACATTTTTACTGTTGCCTCTTGGTCACGGTCAAATTCATAAAGTGCTAGAACCCTGAGAGTATAGCAGTTCTGGGTTGGGTTAATAACCACAAGGTCAACAGTTCAAAACCGCCAGCTGCTCGATGGGAGAAAGATGAGGCTTTTTATTCCCATAAAGAGTTCGAGTCTCAGAAAACCACAGGGCAGTTCTACCCTGTCCTATAGGGTCGTCTTGAGGCTTCCCAGTCCTGTCAAGAGTGACAGTCTGAGACGCCCACAGGGAAGTAGACAGTGATGATGGGGAGTTTGGCTCAAAGAGTCCTGTTTGGGGGCCCTGGACATTGCAAAAGGAGCCCTGGTGCTGCAGTGGGTTATGCCTTGTGTTGCTAAGCACAACGTCAGTGGCTCCAACTCGCCGCTAGTGTCGCGGGAGAAAGACGAGGCTGCCTGCTTTCTGGAAAATGCACAGCCTGGGAACCCACCGGGGCAGTTCTCCTCTGTCCTGCCAGGTGGCAGAATCGACTAGATGGCAGCGAGGTTGGTTTTGAGATGTTGCAAAGAGGTCTTGATGATGCAGTGAGTTAAGCACCTGGCTTAACCCCCACAGCAGAGTTAATGTAGCAGAGAAGCTGGTCATTCAAACCCCTCAGTTGCTCCGTGGGCTGAAAGACGAGGCCTTCCCCTCCTGCGAAGATGTCCAGACTTGGACACTCTGAGGAGGAGTTCTGTCCTGTCCTGCAGTATTGCTGTGCACAAGGATGAACTTAACGGCAGTGGGTTTGGGTGCCGCAAACTGTTAATGTCTCAGTTGGCAATTGCATGTTCAAGATCACCCGGAGGTGCCTCAGCAGAATGGCCTAGTGATCTATTCTGAAAACTCAGCCCATGAAGACCCACAGGGTCTGGTCCTGTTTTGACAAAGGTGGGACACACTGAAAATTAGAAGTAACTCCATGACAACTGGCTTGGTCCAGTTCGTGTGCTGTGGGGGGTGGAATTGGCTGTGGCTTTGAAATGGTTGCTTCCCTCTTCCACGCACCCCCTGTAGGTCTAGCTGAAATGTTAGCTTAGCCTGATATCTAGCAGGCTCCCTCCCTACAGAATCCGGGCTCTCCCACCCCACTGGGGCCTCCGCTCAGTGGCAGCTTGGCACCCACAGGCCTCCAAGCCGTCTCAAGCAGCACTTCAAGGGCGCGGCACCATCTGTTGGCACTCTGGAGCTCCTCCATCCCGAAGCTGCCAGAAATAGAAACATTTTGTAAGCTTAAGAAGCTTCCATTTTAATCATCAGGGGAGGCCGGGGTGGAAACAATGTTTGCGGCGGATTTACCAATGATCTGGGTTTCAAAGATGGGCAATGCGTTTCGAGCCATCTTCCACTTGTCTTTGTTATTACAGTCATCCAGTATTCATTGCTCAAGAGAGTCCATTTCCTAATCCTCCCCGGCTTTTGTTCGCACGTGAGAAGTGTTCTTTCCAAAGGGTGGGCCTGGGGACTATTGGAAAGACTCACACCCTGGGAGTGGGGTAGAGAAGAACAGGGTTTGAGTCTGGACTCTCCCGTGTACAACAGTGTGTCCCGGGGCAAGTCATCTCACCTTTGCAAGACTCCTGCATAGAGATAGGTCCCTACAGCAGACAGGGGTTCCAAGACTGCGGCCCTGGTCCTCGAGGTCTTTAGACTTCTTGGATCTAACGTTGGCGTCTGACTTGTTTTCCTTTGGGGTAGCTGTAAAATTCTCTGTCCAAGGGAGCCACCATAAAAGAGGCTTGGGCCTTTGGCGGGAGGCAAAACTACCTTTGCACCCGTGGATATCATCCTTAGAACTTGTCCCTGGGCTCTGAGCAGTAAACACCGCTGCAGTGACAGGCAGGAGCTCTGGGAAGAACCCTTTCCTGCATCAGTCTCATAGGATGCACCTGCCCACAGAGAGTGGCCCTAGAGGCAGCACTCCTCTGTCTGCTCCTGTATCTGGTCTTCTCACTGCTAGAGAAGTGCTTAATCTTCCACGCCAGCACTGTCCAAAAGAAACCCAGTGCAAGCCACGCATGTCCATGTAACGCTTCCCATAGACCTGACATTCCCAGTGTCGTTTCTGTGGAAAGAGACAGAGACAGATGAGAATAATTTTTTTTTAATTTGCCTTGAACCTGGTAGAACCACGATGTTCTCATTTCGACATGTAACCCATGCGAAGCGTCTAAAGAGCTAGCTGACATCCTGTGAGTGTTGACCTAAGTCTTCCCAACCTGGTGTTCATTTTACACCCATGGCACCCTGTGTGGCTGTTGTCCAGTGTGCTGCACAACACAATTCCAGGCGACCAAAGCTGATCGATTGATCAGAAGCCCGGGAGGGGCTCTGGAGCTGGCCCAGGCAACCTTGGAGTGACAGGGGTGAGCACTGGACAACATCGTCAGAGGCCGTGCAAAGCCTTGCCACCTTCTTGTGTCCTCTTGGGACAGCTCACTGATCTCCATTCATTCGTTCTGCAGACATGCCCTGGCAGAGGGCTACCCTGTGGCAGTCCCCATGCTAGTGTCTGAAGAGCGTAAGATCAAACAGTTCTGTGCTCAAGGGATTCAGACTCTCGAACATCGACAAACATGTGAGGAGGTGTTTGGGGGGTCGATAGTCTGCCTTCATCTCAGAGTGTTGCCACAACCCCAAAGACCACAAGTCGGGGCCTTTAAAGAGCAGAAGTTTGTTTTTCTCACCATTCTAGAAGCTTGAAGTCCAAGCCAGGGCATCAGTTGGTGGGCGGGCCCTTTCTTGTGGTCAGTCCTCAGGCCTCCCTGGCTTTGTAGACAAACTTTCACAGGCCACCAGGTTCCTCCTTGTTTGTGTGTCTCTGGGAACTGTTTTCCCCATCAGAAGCTATTAGGGTTAGGACCTCATGCCCCATTAACACAACCAAATAAAACCTCTGCTCCTAAACAGGGTCCTACTTACAGACACAATAAGTTAGGACATAACATCCCTATCTGCATGATCGTGGCCACAGGGAGGGGCTCTGATCCATCATGCCACCAGGACACCAGCAAGAAGGGTAGCGCCCTTATAGGCCCAAATAGAAGGCATGTTTTCTCTGGCCAAGTTTTCCCTTGTAAAAAAGTGTTTGCTTGGTAGAGTACCCAAAGTCTTACAAAATCTCTCCTGTTACATGGCACTTTCTCAATGACTCAATTTGCTTCTTTAAACTTCTCATAGATATTTCTTATATGTGCAAATGTTGATGTGCTGGTTTAAGGAAACTTCCATATGCCCATCTTCTTAGCTCTAAAGAACCAGCCCCTGCCCAGTCCTTTCTTTTTCTTCCAGCCCCGTAATCAATCGCTTCATTTTGACACAACAAAATATCATCTGAGGAAATCAGAAGTCCCATTAAATA
Source organism: Nesogale talazaci (assembly GCA_004026705.1). Taxonomy (NCBI): domain Eukaryota; kingdom Metazoa; phylum Chordata; class Mammalia; order Afrosoricida; family Tenrecidae; genus Nesogale; species Nesogale talazaci. The sequence continues at coordinate 1,443 of PVJH01007147.1, read as the reverse complement.
CTGACTTTGATTGTTTATGGAGATCACTTGGTAGAACTAGTGTCTGAAAAAAAGAAAGCAAGTAATTTTTTTGTTGTTGTTTTTGGGCATCACTGCTCTCCAGTGATGGGAGTAGGAGGCCCAGCCCCACTGCTGGAATTGAACCTCCGTCCCAGTGAGCCACAGTCCCGTGCACAACCACTACGCCACCGGGGCTCAGCCAAAAGCAAGTAATTTTAACACAAATTTGTTATTATTCCAGGGAACATGACTTTACTATGATAAGCCCTGAGTGTTCCCATAAGTGACCTTTAAGAATCACGATTACAAAGTAGCACAGAAAGTTATGAAGTTGCAGAAACCATGCATTGTATAAAGGCTGCTGTGGGGTTGCACGAATGGTTACTTCTGGTTGAGATGCAGTTTCCGGATGACAGCCTCCGGCTCTGTTCCTCAAAGGCTCAGACACACGAGGAGGAGCTGCTCCCGGAAGTGGGGCCAGCTGCCTGGAAATGTCACCTTGAGGATGAGGCAGACACTGGGGCTTAAGAGGCAAAAGAAGGATTTATTTCTGAATTTTTTTTAAAAAAATTGTTTTACTGGTGGCTTGTAAAACTGATCACAATTCATCCCATCCATTGTGTCAAGCAGATTTGTACATTTGTTGCCACCATCATTCTGAAAACATTTTCTTTCTGTTTGAGCCCTTGGTATCAGTTCCTAATTTCCCCCCTCCCTCCCTCCCTTATGAACCTTTGATTATTTATAAATTATTATCATTTCAAATCTTACATGGATTGTCTTCTGAATTTTTATGAGCGTTAAGAAAGTCCAAACAAACAAAAAAGAAAGTCCAAACAAGTATGTCATGAATTTATATTACTTCATACTATCATAGTATGCAATGATATGACATCACATGGATGATATGAACTTAATTAAATTAAGCAGACATTTGACACTTTCCTTAACAGCCCCTAAAGTTAACTTAAGCATATAAACTAAGTCATCTTTTTATAAATCCCCTTGGGAAAAGCAAGGATCGCCCTATGCTGTGAGGACCTCATCTTGGGTAACCCGTAACAAGCAGTTCACATCAACAAATACAACCTCAGGCTTGAAGCCTCTTCAATCGCCCCCTTCACTACGTCCCCTGCTCCACAAACTGGGTCCAAATTGACCTCTATTGACTTGTCTCTGCCTGCACGATGGGCCTCTGCTTCTCAAAGGTCATGGAGAATGCAGACATTGCTCATTCCTGAGTCTTAGGGGATTAAGAGAAAAATGATTTTCTCTCTACCCGCAGACCCCTCCTCTCCGACACACACACACACACCCTTCCCTGCTGTCATCTGGGTGGAGGCATCAGGCTGTTCTAACTGTGCAGGTTCTTTCCCTGCTTCTACGGCCGGGCCCTGTACCTTTCTCATTGGGATCCAGTTCCCTTCCCTAGTCAGGAGCTGA